>JAXIVJ010000914.1:0-5000 GCA_036785665.1 Chirona hameri
CGCATACGCATACGCCCATACGCATACGCATACGCAGTCCAACGCCATACGCATACGCATACGCATACGCATACGCCATACGCATACGCATACGCACCTACGCATACGCATACGCATACGCCCATACGCCATACCCCCCGCATACGCATACGCATACGCATACCGCATACGCATACGCATACGCATACGCATACGCATACGCATACGCATACGCACTCCCACGCATACGCATACGCATACGCATACGCATACGCATACAGCATACGCATACGCTAGCATACGCATACGCTTTACGCATACGCATACGCATACGCACCTTACGCATACGCATACGCATACGCATAGCATCGATACGCATACGCATAACGGCATACGCATACGCATACGCATACGCATACGCATACGCATACGCCATACGCATACGCATACGCATACGCCATACGCATACGCATACGCTTACGCATACGCATACGCATACGCATACGCATACGCATACGCATACGCATACGCATACGCACTACGCCACGATACGCAATACGCAATACGCATACGCATACGCATACGCTATACGCATACGCATACGCTTAGCATACGCATAGATACGCATACGCATAGCATACGCATACGCATAGCATACGCATACGCTTACGCATACGGCATAGATACGATACGCTACGCATACGCATACGCATACGCATACGCCATACGCATAACGATACGCATACGCATAGCATACGCACATAACGCTAATAGCATACGCATACGCATACGCATACGCATACTCATACGCATACGCATACGCATACGCATACGCATAACGCATACGCATACGCATACGCATACGCATAGCATACGCATACGCATTACGCATACGCTTTACCTATAACGGCATACGCCATACGCATACGCATACGCATACGCATACGCATACCGCATACGCATACGCATACGCATACGCATACGCATACGCATACGCATACGCATACGCAATACGCATCGCAATACGCATACGCATACGCATACGCATACGCATACGCATACGCATACGCATACGCATACGCATAACGCTTACGCATACGCATACGCATACGGCATACGCATACGCAGCATACGCATACGCATACGCATACGCATACGCATACGCATACGCATACGCATACGCATACGCATACGCATACGCATACGCATACGCATACGCATACGCATACGCATACGCATACGCATACGCATACGCATACGCATACGCATACGCATACGCATACGCATACGCATACGCATTACGCATTACGCATACGCATACGCATACGCATACGCATACGCTACGCATACGCATACGCATACGCATACGCATACGCATAACGGCATACGCATACGCATACGCATACGCATACGCATACGCATACGCATACGCATACGCATACGCATACGCATACGCATACGCATACGCATACGCATACGCATACGCATACGCATACGCATACGCATACGCATACGCATACGCATAACGCATACGCATACGCATACGCATACGCATCGCATAGCATACGCATACGCATACGCATACGCATACGCATACGCATACGCATACGCATACGCATACGCATACGCATACGCATACGCATACGCATACGCATACGCATACGCATACGCATACGCATAGCATACGCATAGCATACGCATACGCATACGCATACGCATACGCATACGCATACGCATACGCATACGCATACGCATACGCATACGCATACGCATAACGCATACGCATACGCATACGCCATACGCATACGCATACGCATACGCATACGCATACGCATACGCATACGCATACGCATACGCATACAGACACAGACACAGACACAGACACAGACACAGACATAGACATAGACATAGACATAGACATAGACATAGACATAGACATAGACATAGATATAGATATAGATAGATATAGATATAGATATTGATATAGATATAGATATAGATATAGATATAGATATAGATATAGATATAGATAAGATATCGATATCGATATAGATATAGATATAGATATAGATATAGATATAGATATAGATATAGATATAGATATAGATATAGATATATAGATATAGATATAGATATAGATATAGATATAGATATAGATATAGATTATGATATAGATATAGATATAGATATAGATATAGATATAGATATAGATATAGATATAGATATAGATATAGATATAGATATAGATATAGATATAGATATAGATATAGATATAGATATAGATATAGATATAGATATAGATATAGATATAGATATAGATATAGATATAGATATAGATATAGATATAGATATAGATATAGATATAGATATAGATATAGATATAGATATAGATATAGATATAGATATAGATATAGATATAGATATAGATATAGATATAGATATAGATATAGATATAGATATAGATATAGATATAGATATAGATATAGATATAGATATAGATATAGATATAGATATAGATATAGATATAGATATAGATATAGATTATAGATATAGATATAGATATAGATATAGATATAGATATAGATATAGATATAGATATAGATATAGATATAGATATAGATATAGATATAGATATAGATATAGATATAGATATAGATATAGATATAGATATAGATATGATATAGAATTAGATATAGATATAGATATAGATATAGATATAGATATAGATATAGATATAGATATAGATATAGATATAGATATAGATATAGATATAGATATAGATATAGATATAGATATAGATATAGATATAGATATAGATATAGATATAGATATAGATAAGATATAGATATAGATATAGATATAGATTAGATATAGATATAGATATAGATATAGATATTAGATATAGATATAGATATAGATATAGATATAGATATAGAGAGATTAGATATAGAAGATATAGAGGATAAGAGAGAGATAGAGAGAGAGAGTAGAGAGATAGAGAGAGATAGAGAGAGATAGAGAGAGATAGAGAGAGATAGAGAGAGATAGAGAGAGATAGAGAGAGATAGAGAGAGATAGAGAGAGATAGAGAGAGATAGAGAGAGATAGAGAGAGATAGAGAGAGATAGAGAGAGATAGAGAGAGATAGAGAGAGATAGAGAGAGATTAGAGAGAGATAGAGAGAGATAGAGAGAGATAGAGAGAGATAGAGAGAGATAGAGAGAGATAGAGAGAGATAGAGAAGATAGAGAGAGATAGAGAGAGATAGAGAGAGATAGAGAGAGATAGAGAGAGATAGAGAGAGATAGGAGAGTTAGAGAGAGATAGAGAGAGATAGAGAGAGATAGAGAGAGATAGAGAGAGATAAGAGAGATAGGAGAGAGATAGAGAGAGATAGAGAGAGATAGAGAGAGATAGAGAGAGATAGAGAGAGATAGAGAGAGATAGAGAGAGATAGAGAGAGATAGAGAGAGATAGAGAGAGATAGAGAGAGATAGAGAGAGATAGAGAGAGATAGAGAGATAGAGAGAGATAGAGAGAGAGATAGAGAGAGATAGAGAGAGATAGAGAGAGATAGAGAGAAGATAGAGAGAGATAGAGAGAGATAGAGAGAGATAGAGAGAGATAGAGAGAGATAGAGAGAGATAGAGAGAGATAGAGAGAGATAGAGAGAGATAGAGAGAGATAGAGAGAGATAGAGAGAGATAGAGAGAGATAGAGAGAGAGATAGAGAGAGATAGAGAGAGATAGAGAGAGATAGAGAGAGATAGAGAGAGATAGAGAGAGATAGAGAGAGATAGAGAGAGATAGAGAGAGATAGAGAGAGATAGAGAGAGATAGAGAGAGATAGAGAGAGATAGAGAGAGATAGAGAGAGATAGAGAGAGATAGAGAGAGATAGAGAGAGATAGAGATAGAGAGATAGAGAGAGATAGAGAGAGATAGAGAGAGATAGAGAGAGATAGAGAGAGATAGAGAGAGATAGAGAGAGATAGAGAGAGATAGAGAGAGATAGAGAGAGATAGAGAGAGATAGAGAGAGATAGAGAGAGATAGAGAGAGATAGAGAGAGATAGAGAGAGATAGAGAGAGATTAGAGAGAGATAGAGAGAGATAGAGAGAGATAGAGAGAGATAGAGAGAGATAGAGAGAGATAGAGAGAGATAGAGAGAGATAGAGAGAGATAGAGAGAGATAGAGAGAGATAGAGAGAGATAGAGAGAGATAGAGAGAGATAGAGAGAGATAGAGAGAGATAGAGAGAGATAGAGAGAGATAGAGAGAGATAGAGAGAGATAGAGAGAGATAGAGAGAGATAGAGAGAGATAGAGAGAGTAGAGAGAGATAGAGAGAGATAGAGAGAGATAGAGAGAGATAGAGAGAGATAGAGAGAGATAGAGAGATAGAGAAGAGATAGAGAGAGATAGAGAGAGATAGAGAGAGATAGAGAGAGATAGAGAGAGATAGAGAGAGATAGAGAGAGATAGAGAGAGATAGAGAGAGATAGAGAGAGATAGAGAGTGATAGAGAGAGATAGAGAGAGATAGAGAGAGATAGAGAGAGATAGAGAGAGATAGAGAGAGATAGAGAGAGATAGAGAGAGATAGAGAGAGATAGAGAGAGATAGAGAGAGATAGAGAGAGATAGAGAGAGATAGAGAGAGATAGAGAGAGATAGAGAGAGATAGAGAGAGATAGAGAGAGATAGAGAGAGATAGAGAGAGATAGAGAGAGATAGAGAGAGATAGAGAGAGATAGAGAGAGATAGAGAGAGATAGAGAGAGATAGAGAGAGATAGAGAGAGATAGAGAGAGATAGAGAGAGATAGAGAGAGATAGAGAGAGATAGAGAGAGATAGAGAGAGATAGAGAGAGATAGAGAGAGATAGAGAGAGATAGAGAGAGATAGAGAGAGATAGAGAGAGATAGAGAGAGATAGAGAGAGATAGAGAGAGATAGAGAGAGATAGAGAGAGATAGAGAGAGATAGAGAGAGATAGAGAGAGATAGAGAGAGATAGAGAGAGAT
>JAXIVJ010000914.1:17500-47500 GCA_036785665.1 Chirona hameri
GAGTCAAGCATAGTGCAAAACACACACACACACACACGCATTGGTCACCCACCAGAAGTATTCCATCCGACGGCGGTGAGATCAATGCTCAGGCAGGCAGACAATGTTGCTGACATGCTCCAGCAGACAGGACATCATGCACTAAGCCAGCATGCTATCAAGCGGTTTCTTAATATTTACACCCAAGCTGAGTCTGCAACATGGACACAAAGAGGTGGTCACTTGGAGGTTGCTACACACGATGCCTCGTTAATATCCGCTCAGCCGCCCGGGCGGCGCGGCGGCCCCTTGTCAGAGACTGTACTTGGCGTCAGGCGGAGCCAGAACGCCAGCTGCTGTCGTCGATTTCTCGTGAAATGCAAAGAGAAACTTATTTCTTTCTCCACATATATCCATCAGTTGTCCAAACGAAAGTCATATTCGTAGTTGTGAGCTCAAGATGCACCGTATGGTTAAATTTCTAAACAGCTTTCAAGGTGACCTATTCCCTTTAAATGGGGGGGGGGGCAACATATCTTTTAACCCCACCTTTTGCTCCAGGCATATTTCCTCGTTTTGACCCTGCATCCTGGTTCTAGTAGCACAAATTAGTTCTCCAGCCCGCCCATAAACCTCAAAATTTTCCTCCGCTTTGCGGCGCAATATATAATAGTTGTATAGGTGTCCATTTCTCGTAAATACAATTTGTACAGTTAAGTTTAAGGGTAGCCTTTGGGCCAAATTTTCTTCAAGCCTCTTTCTTCGCAAAATCCTGCCTATTTTGTAGTTCAAGAACATTTTTGAAGTCCGCTCGAGACACAAAGCAATATGATACACTGCTATCGCATGCATAAGATTTACTGCTTGTAAAAAATGGCTACCACCTCTCCCCCCCCCCCCCCCCCTCCTCTCCCCTTTTGGTCATGAACCTCGACTACCCTCTGGGTCAATTCTGCATCAGCCGTCGGGCCGCCCTTGATTGTACAAATTATATACTTTAGCACCATCCGCGGCACTTGAAATGATAGAAAGGGAACGGTACGGCTGATATTGCAAATATCTAGCCAACGTTTTGTCAACTAAAACAAAAATGCTGAAATAGTGGCAGTGACGTCGCCGAGCATTTTTGAGTGGGGGGTCGGCTGAAATCCGAAAAAAATGTACCCCCAGTTTTTGCGTGTATTTAAGCCTTTGCAGCATTTTTGTGTGTGTGGATTTTCATGTCACAGTAGGTACTTGTTATTAAGCGCCGTCAAGCGGCGCGAATTTTTTACGGGTTTTCCTGATAAAACCCAGAAATATAGGCGGTGGGCAATGTATAGGATAAGAAGCTGAAAATGCTATAAATTCAATTCAGCGTTACGAGGAACCGAATACGATGATGAAGGTTTCGTTATGATGATGGTCACTGATGTGACGCCGCGAAACGGCGTGAAAATTTGTATTTTAGGTTGTGGAAAACGAAATTTTAATATTGGAACCAGACCGTGAGCCAAGCCTCAGGTAACCCCTTTTCCTGGTTATACATTTCGGTATGATGAAACATATTGAAATGAAGGTAGTTTTTCATATACCGATAGTAGCTTCGGATAGCCTCGGATAGTAAATCACGATGACCGTCGGCAGTCAGCGCTCAATAGTACATATAATAATAGCTGTATACATATGAACCAAAATGTAACACAACTAGTAACAGTGCAAATGGTTTGAAAGTGCAGCAAGGGGCAGAACTACTTTTCCGCGCTTAAATGGTTCCTGTGGATCTGGAGGAGCCTGGGGGAGATGGCTTGGAGAGATGGTCCTGGCCTGGTCCCCATTATTTGCTCTTCGGCCCAGCAAGCTGGGCACCGTTTGAGCAGCGTCCGGTTGCCGATGTCCGCGTCTTGGTGTTCGCGTCGCCTTTTTCGGAACTCGGCAGACTAGCTAAACATGTAGCCTACTTGAAAGTTTATATTTTATGAAGGGAGTGGGCCCTGGTGGAATTCATTTTTCCATTTTCCAAATTTGTATAAGCAATGCGAAACTTGTGTCGTGTCGCGAAGCGGCGCAAAATTTCCACTTTTTGACTGTGAATAGCTGAACTTTGACTGCTGCAAAGGCAATTTTTACGATAAATTGTTAACTTCTCCCGCAAAAAGTGGTCTGTGTGTGTGTGTGGGGGGGGAGGGGTCAACCACCTCTCCCTTTGAGAGTGGGGGGGGGGGGGGGGGGTCGGGGGACCGTACCCCGACCCTTCCGTCGGCGACGCCCCTGCATGTTACGGATGAAATTTCCTTCGTTTTGATCAGCGGTGTGTCAAAGGGAAAACTAAGGAAATTTCATCCATAACTGACTGAGCCCATGTCCACGTCGCAGGGGTGCCCCCCCCCCCCCCCACATACACACTTGGCTTCAGCCACCCCAACTTGGACGAGGAAGTAGGTTAAATCCGGGGAGAAATCTGTATTTTGGTGGATTTTGATGGTACTTTAAGCGATTTTCCCAGCTCAGCCACCCCCACACAACTTTCCTGGAGAAGATACGCCCCTGCCACGTCGTATTTTGCATATTACAATCTTTATTTTAACCCTCGCCCTACAGGGGGGGGGGGGGGGCTGACAGGCCCCCACTGAGGTTTTTCTTGAATAACTTTTTACACATGCGAGGCATCTTTATGAAATGTTTGGTAGCTAAGTTTACAACAATTATACGTATGCTGTAAAAATGTAATTTAAATTGATTAAGTAGTTTGGGAGATAATCATGTTTTAATGACGTCTTGTTGGTGGAAAAACGATAAACATTTGCAAAATGGTAGAAAACAGAGTTTTAAGGGAAATTGCAAACACAATTCATCAAAAATACAAAATGGCAGTTTCTTTAAAATGGTAATCTCGGATTTGCAATTTTTGGGGTTTTTGACCCTTAAAATAAAAATAAAACTGATTTTTTAAAAGAAAAATCCCCACAAAATCAACATTTTCAAAGACGTTAGAAAAACCGGAATACATGTGAGAGAACTCAGTATTGACAATACCAATGCAACATTTCAAAGCAATATCTTCATTTTTGACTGAGTGACAGCTCCCTAAGTGTAAACAAATTAATGACGTAATTTTTTTAATATTTTTTATAAAACTTTTTGACAAGATACGAACAAATAATTACCTTTTCTGTATTTCTGAGCCAAAACTGGTCTAGGAACATGCCTTTTTATTTACACTTATCAATTTCTAATTTTGAGGTTTTCTGAAGAGCAAAATCGCTGTTCTGGACGTGGTAAATCCGAGGTCATTCACTTGACCTGGAAGGTTACCCGTTGATCTGAAACCTAAAAATCGCATGCTGTTAGATTCCTCTCATGACAGGCAACATGCTGGTTCTTACCGCATTGCTCTAAGTTGCTTGGTTTGGAAGTTAACAGGGGGGCCTGTCAGCCCCCCCCCCTTCCGTAGGGCGAAGGTGAAAAAGCTCCCGTAGGGCGAGGGGAATTTCATGCAAACTAGAATCAGCTTCCGCCATAAAAAGTGTGTTGGGGGGGGGGGGTCAACCCCCCCCCCCCGGTTTTCAAAAGTGTGTGTGTGGGGGGGGGATCGGCGACCCCCCCCCCCGTCAGCGACGCCCCTGAATAGGGGCACCCGCAAAAAATAGTGGACCAAATCCGTTGAGTTTTCATATTTGGGTATAGGTAGGGGCACCACTGCAATTGATGACCCCCCCCCCCCCCCACCCCTCCTTGAAGATTTTCTGGATCCGCCCCTGATCCTGATGCCATCAACCTTAACTTTAACATAAAATGATAAAACTAGTGCTTGACTGTCATCCCTTGGACCTTTCGCAAGTGCATTTTTTTCTTATTATGGCCTATTACCCGTTTGCTTTTTGCATTTTACTTGATCCCTTTTACATATTATGCCATTCTGTCCTTTATGCGCTTGCCTTTCACCCATTTTACTTTTATGAATTTGATTTTTGCTTGTATTTAGATGTTATCTATGGTCTTATCAACAAACTTTTTGCATTTAGCCTTTTGACCTGCTGCAATACACAGGCCTGCAATCTGAATAAGCGTATGGGATCAATATCTGCAGCTCTTATAGCCAATATCCGATTATATATACATCATTATAATGAAATCTGGTCTAGTTGGTAAGACCTAAATCTTGCCTCATGGGCATTCATGAAAGATAGTATAGTAATTAGTAGATACATAAAACTAACTGACACGGAAAATGCATATCGAAGTAATTTTGGTGCAATCGGAGTAAACCGCACGAAATTTACCTAATCTTACAAGGTTTTTTCACTTCAAAATTTGTTTTGAACGACCTTGCGCAGTTTCTTAATGTGGCGCATGCGTCTCAAATTTACTTTCGCGGTGTTGTGTATTGAATGATGTAGGCACTTGGCGTCTCCATCATTTTCGACGTTACGTTACGAGTAGTATTTAATATTGTATGTTATTGCTTGCTGCCCGTCCGGCGGTGGCCTTGAGAGCTTGTCTACAGCAGCGAGCATCGTTCAGTTCATTCACTCGACAGCTCTCGACGATGGCGGGTGGAAAGCGTGTGACGGTGGTGGGCTCCGGCAACTGGGGATCGGCCATTGCCAAGATCATCGGAACCAATGCGGCCAAATTTGACCAATTTCAAGATGAGGTGAAGATGTGGGTTTTTGAGGAGATGATTGAGGGTAAGAAGCTGACAGAAATAATCAATACAACCCATGTCAATGTCAAGTATCTCCCAAACCATAAGCTACCTGAGAATGTAGTGGCTGTACCTGATTTGGTGGAAGCAGCAAAGGATGCCGACATTCTTGTGTTTGTTGTGCCTCATCAGTTCCTGCACAGATGCTTGAAAACTCTTGAGGGAAAGATCAACCCAAATGTCATTGGGTTATCTCTGATCAAGGGATTCCACTTGAAGCCAGAGGGAGGTATAGAGCTGCTGTCTCGTATCATTCAAGACGTTCTGAAAATCAACTGCAGTGTCCTAATGGGCGCAAACCTGGCCCCTGAGGTTGCTGCTGAAAAGTTCTGTGAGACAACTATTGGCTGCAGAAGCCCTGGCAGTGAACAAATGCTGAAAGACCTGATCCAAACTGGCTACTTCCGGGTCATGGTCGTTGATGATGCCAATGCTGTTGAGCTCTGTGGAGCCCTGAAGAACATTGTTGCATGTGGTGCAGGCTTTGTTGATGGACTTGGCTACGGTGACAACACCAAGGCCGCAGTGATCAGGCTGGGTTTGATGGAGATGATCAAGTTTGGTGAGGTGTTCTACCCAGGCTCTCTGCTGTCCACCTTCTTTGAGAGCTGTGGTGTGGCAGACCTGATCACCACCTGCTATGGTGGCCGCAACCGCAGGATATCGGAGGCCTTCGTGAAGACGGGGAAGACCATTGAGGTCCTGGAGAGGGAGATGCTGAACGGGCAATGTGCTCAGGGCCCAGAGACGGCTCGGGAGGTGTTTGTGATGCTGGAGCGGGAGAAGAGCCTGGAGAAGTTCCCGCTGTTTGTGGCGGTCCACAGAATATGCATCGGCGAGCTGCCTCCGACCGGCATGATCAACTGCATCAGGGAGCACCCAGAACATCTGTAAGCCAAACCAGCTGCTGTGCTGTCTGCATCACCACCTAGCTAGAGAGGCAGCAGTGCCAAGGCTTGCTGTCTGCTGCTTGCTTCTGCCCTGTGTGAGCTACTGTGCTGTCTGTTTGCTAACTGCTGCATGCTGAGAAGGCCAGTTTAGTGCCTTAAGGAATATGTTTTATTCTGCAATTAGTGCTACTGTGGATACTATTTTAACTGGGGTTGTTATGAATCTTTTTGTTGTTTTTTCCCTTGGACTCCAGGGCCCAAAAAATGTTTGTCATGCATCCAAAGCTATGCTGTGTGTTGTGACTCATACCAGTTCAAGTTGACATTTAAGCAGACATTTCATTTGTATTATTCCACTAAATTTGCCTTGGTACCTATGTTTTAATGTGTGTTACACATCACTATAATTATGTTATGGTTTCCACTAATTTGTCTTCTTTTGGTTTATACTTGTGACAGAGTTGCAATACTGGCAACCTGCCAATTTGCAAGCATGACATCGAAAAAGGATGACAATTTATGCACATGTACTCATGTTGAAGTTATGAGATACCATGTAGATTCTAATCACTCAAAGTATATTATGATGTTTTGCAATATGTTCTGCCATGAGGTACCATTTTATTTCAAGTATACAGACTGGCCATGCTTATGCCATCAACAACTGCTTAAGTAAGGATTGTATTCAGTTTTCGTATTCAATTGTTTTTCATTTGTTTATGGCATTTTCAGTTTATTATCCCAGTTTCTGCAATAGTCACGAACACCACCAATGTAGCCTAGTTTGACCATAGTGCAGACTGGTTATTGATTCACCTTTTTTGGAAGGATTAAATCATGATTTATTTTGGAATATGAATGATTCATTCACTGTTTGATTCATGGATAACCATTTTGACAAATGATTCTTTCCAATTCAAAGAATCAAAACACTTTTAAAAAAATCAAATCATGTTTGACTCACCATTGAAATAGCATTGCAGTCTTTTTGATTCAATCAGCCTTGTTTCTATGTAGGTTTTGATTCAATTATGATTCATGAATAAACCAATCCAGTGGTGAATCAATTCTTCTTTGATTCAAGGGATTTTGATTGAACTATTCCAATTTATTCAATCAGAGTCAAATCAATAACCAGTCTGCCATAGTGTGCGAGTAGCTATGCCATGCAGACTGGTTATTGATTTGACTCTGATTGAATCGATTGGAATCATTCAATACAAATCTCTTGAATCAAATAAGAATTGATTCACCACCATATTTTTTGTATTAATGAATATGATTGAATCAAAACCTGCATATAAACAAGGCTGATTTAATCAAAAAGACTGTGCAATGCTATTTCAATGGTGAGTCAAACGTGATTTGATCAAAAAATGTTTTGATTCTATGAATTGGAAATAATCATTCCTCAAAATGGTTATCGATGAATCAAACGGTGACTGAATCATTCATATTCCAAAATGAATCATGATTGAATCCTTCCAAAAAAGGTGAATCAATAACCAGTCTGAATTGTCATGAGTTGACTTCTTTGAACCATAGTTGCAAACAAATCCATGCATCTCCAGTAATATACAATTTCCCAGTTGACTAAATTACCAGGTAGGCGTCCATCATGGGGGACATCCCCTGGTGCCATGTTACCCCACTGATCTGCCACTATATACTGATCTGCCTGAGCCGGCCATCTGCCCGTCTGCCATTCTGTCCGGTTCTATGTCTGACTGATCAGGGTTATGTCCAGTGTTGGCGCCTGTATCGTGGGGGTTCCGTGTACTGTCAGTCTCGTGCGGGTGTCTTGAAAACGGGTCGGACGGGGCGGGGGCAGCAATGCACAGTGGAATGTCAATACACACGTGGTGGCTTAATGTCAATACAAACGTGGTGGCTTAATGTCAATACAAACGTGGTGGCTTAATGTCAATACACACGTGGTGGCTTAATGTCAATACAAACGTGGTGGCTTAATGTCAATACACACGTGGTGGCTTAATGTCAATACAAACGTGGTGGCTTAATGTCAATACAATCGTGGTGGCTTAATGTCAATACACACGTGGTGGCTTAATGTCAATACAAACGTGGCGGCTTAATCATGCTCTCTGCTCAGGACGACGGACGGCGCTGCACTATTACCGAGTAGTATGAGTACTATTACTATTACGAGTCGGCCGGCAGTATTCGTGGGCAGAAGTAATGGCTATGTTTTGTGTTACTTTGCCCTCAGCTTATTTGTGGAACTTGATAGGTTCCACAAATAAGCTGTATCATGGTAAGCACATCATGGTAAGCACATCATGGTAAGTGCATGACCATGATGATTTCATAGGTACTTGGTGCAACACATTTTTTTATTGCTATCGAATTATCGTTTGTGTTAGGCTATCATGGTGGCCTCAACATGATCAAGTACCACTAAGCCAAAAAGTATCGGGTTACCTCCTAACGCATATCACCTATCATAGTGGGCCACTATTTCACTCTGACAGCCCCTCTCCGACTCCACAGTATACACACACGTTTGTAGCGGCCTCAGTTGACCACAACAGCAGCTCCCGGCTCCTAACAGCCGATAGCCATGGGTGTTTATAGAAGATACGGCGCCTCGGTTCGGCTCGCACGAGCCATCCCAAATCACGGCCTCATGTCGGGGGCGAGACATGACAGGCACCCCAAACATGAGGGGCTCATGCCGGGGGCGAGACATGCCAGGCACCCCAAACATGAGGGGCTCATGCCGGGGGCGACACATGACAGGCGCCCCAAACATGAGGGGCTCATGTCGCGGCGACACATGACAGGCGCCCCAAACATGAGGGCCTCATGCCGGGGGCGAGACATGACAGGCGCCCCAGCCATGAGGGCCTCATGCCGGGAGCGAGACATGACAGGCGCCCCAGCCATGAGGGCCTCATGCCGGGGGCGAGACATGACAGGCGCCCCAGCTATGAGGGCCTCATGCCGGGGCGACACATGACAGGCGCCCCAAACATGAGGAGCTCATGTCGCGGCGACACATGACAGGCGCCCCAGACATGAGGGGCTCATGCCGGGGGCGGGACATGGCAGGAATTACCCCAGCTAACTTCAGCTCACAGGCGTTATTTCAACTCCTCACCTCAACCCAGCTCATCGTACATACCGTATCGTATAGCGTGCCCACTTACCCTGCGCAGGCGCATCAT
Source organism: Chirona hameri (assembly GCA_036785665.1). Classification (NCBI taxonomy): domain Eukaryota; kingdom Metazoa; phylum Arthropoda; class Thecostraca; order Balanomorpha; family Balanidae; genus Chirona; species Chirona hameri. Next base: position 26,245 of record JAXIVJ010000914.1, read on the forward strand.
AGAGCGTGCCTGGGTATCTTATGCATCGGTCACCTCAACTCAGTGGACGGAATCTCAACTCAGCGTATCTCCTGAGTAGTGTCATATCAGCGCATGGTTGTCAGCTGTCGTCGCTGCCGGCAGTTCCTCCGCATCTATCAAGTATTCGATACACAAGTGTGTGAATTACCTGGCAAGGATTCTGGGATCGGATTTCTAGGACATTAATTCCGATTTCTTTATAGTCTTAACACCTTTATTAAATGGGTCAATTTTACTTTCCGCCAGTTGGAATACAATATGCATCTTATTTGAGCTTCGCAATGTGACTTAGAGGCATGTTGTTTTTGTTGTTCAGTTATAATATCACCCCAGCGCACAGCTTCCACACCACCGACTCCTAATAACAGATACGTTCTCTCGCTAGGCGCGGACAGAAATGGATGCAGAATCAGCACTGACAGTCGCTCTCTGAACACGCTCCTGCGTGCACCACGCGACTGTGGCGCGGCCGCAGCCAACAGAGTAACTATCTCTCCTTCGTGTGCTCTGATACACGCCTACAGCCAGCACGTCCGCCGGTCACTTCCCGGGCCTGAAACACCGACAGACGAGTGACTACTGACAGTAGTCTACTGACAGACTACTGACTACTGGCAGCCGAGTGTCTACTCACTTATTGGGGCTAACACAGCACGGTGTGGAGTGTTCGGAGGCTTGTTGGCTGCCCCCGTCTGCGCCCTCACTGGTTAGTATCGCTAACATAGCTGCCTGGTATGTACTGGGTGGGGTGTGTTGTCTGCCTGTCTGCCGGGCTTTCGTCCGGGTAGCTTTTCTGGAATCTGTGAAATGCCTGTCGGGTGCATAGTTGTCATTCACCCTGCTCGATTTATACCTTTAGTAGTAAAGTTACCGTTAGTAGTAAAATTTAGTAGTAAATTGCGTTCCCTGAATTTTTAATTGTGTTCATGTGTTGAGCACCCGGTGTGTATTTCAGTAACAGTGCATCTGGTGTTAATTATGTTCATGTGTTGAGCACCCGGTGTGTATTTCAATAACGGTGCATCTGGAGTTTTATCTTTGCCGTGCTGTGTAATTGTGAAAGATTAACTGGATTTCGCTATCTAATCGCCGGCGACGCTAGCGAAAAGGGCGCTAAAATTATCTAAATATTCGGCACGCATCGCCGCCAGTTGGCTTGCTCTTACTCGGATATTAATTATTCATCATTCCGGACTATTTCTGCGTTGTCGGCGATTGCTGTTTTGAGGATACCTTTTTCAGAGAAATGACGACCTGACAATTATTCCAAAACTGGAGCGTATCAGATGAACCCACAAGAAATTTCGCAATGGACACAACTTTTATCAACATTCCTCGATGCGCTTAACTGTAGTTGTAATTTTCCTTAGTTATGTACTCGGGTAGGTAATGGTTTGTGACGATCGGCGGGTGGGTACAGGCCGCATAGCAAGCCTCGGTTTGCGTGGGTCCCGACTCCCGATCTTTGAAATCCACGCAATCAAACTTTCGGACCATTTTAAAGTTATAACTCTGCCATAATCTTGGTCGTCATTTCTCTGATCATATCCTACGTGAGTGAGTGTGAGTGTGGCAGCTAACCAAGCTAACGGGCGGACTCTAACTGCAGAGAGCAGAAGTCTCTGCTGTAGACCGTGACGGCCCGTGACGGTCCGTGACGGCCCGTTCGCCGCCGCCTCCGCCGTCCGCCGGGCACGGTGAGTGGTGCCGTGTGACGCGTGTCTGACGTCACTTTGTCACCGGGGTAGGTCACCAGGTGACGCCACACTTGGTGCTCTGCACCTGGTGACATTTACAGCGGTAACAATCCGCCATTAGAGCCGACCAGTCCCTTCCCTTCGTATGAGATCCAGGCAGGGCTCCGTTCATGATTGGTACAGAGGTGAACCGTTGTGATGTGTTCGTTTGTTTTCTACAGTGGTCCTTGTGATATTGTTGGTGATTGTACGTTGGTGATTCGGATGGTGAGACGGTGAGGGCGACGTATGGGCAATATCATATCGTATAGGCGACGGATCATTTGTAAATGGCGATTGTGAATTATATTGAAGTGGCAAACGGTAGGTATGCAGTAAAGTAGAGAATAAGCATGTTCTAGTTGACGGCTAGCCCATGCAAGCCAGTATTCTGCTAGCAGGTCCGCGGCGCTTGGCTGCTGACTTCACCCCCTGATCGCCTATCTGCAGTATTCTGCTAGCAGGCCCGCGGCGCTTGGCTGCTGACTTCACCCCCTGATCGCCTATCTGCAGTATTCTGCTAGCAGGTCCGCGGCGCTTGGCTGCTGACTTCACCCCCTGATCGCCTATCTGCAGTATTCTGCTAGCAGGCCCGCGGCGCTTGGCTGTTGACTTCACCCCCTGATCGCCTATCTGCAGTATGCTGCTAGCAGGCCCGCGGCGATTGGCTGCTGATTTCAGCCGCTGATCGCCTATCTGCAGTACCGCTATGGTGTTTATTTGAATGCTGACTCGCATAGAATGTCCTGTGTGTTTATTTTCACAGTTCGCCTTATGTTATGGCCTATGGTGTTGTTGCATGATGAAATGATGCCCACCATTATATTATGCAGGAGTAGCTCTTACTATATTCACTATTCTATATTCACTTATTTATCACACTTAAGTTGGGTTGTTTGATGTTGCATTTGTAGGAAATGTATATTTATATTGCTAAACTTAATGTTACCATTAAATGCTCAGGATTTAATGGAAAGAAAACCAGTGCTCACTCTTTGCATGAACCCGCATTGAAAATCACCTTTTAAAAATTACCTAACTTCCGCCATCCAGCCGTGAGTTGTCCGAGGTTGGGCTGGGAATCCACTGGTTTTGTGTTCGAGTCTGGCTACTGGCGAGGTCATTCGGCGTAAGAGACGCCGACTATAAATGACAAAGTAGTCGTAAAGCCCCAATACCCGCGGAGCTGTGCGAGCCAGCATTCCAGCTGTGTCAGCCCCATCAGTCGGCGGACGAGGCCGCCCTCGATTTTTATGGTCTGCTTCTGTCGCTTGTGGCATCCGGCCACTGCGGATGGCGGGATCTGATTCCCAGCCCTGACGACAGGGCCAGGGGCGGCAGCTGTGGTCTGCTTCTGCCGCTTGTGGCATCCGGCCACTGTGGATGGCGGGATCTGATTCCCAGCTCTGACGACAGGGCCAGGGGCGGCAGCTGTGGTCTGCTTCTGTCGCTTGTGGCATCCGGCCACTGCGGATGGCGGGATCTGATTCCCAGCTATGACGATAGGGGCGGCAGGGGCGGCAGCTGTGGTCTGCTTCTGCCGCTTGTGGCATCCGGCCACTGTGGATGGCGGGATCTGATTCCCAGCCCTGACGATAGGGGCGGCAGGGGCGGCAGCTGTGGTCTGCTTCTGCCGCTTGTGGCATCCGGCCACTGCGGATGGCGGGATCTGATTCCCAGCTATGACGACAGGGGCGGCAGGGGCGGCAGCTGTGGTCTGCTTCTGTCGCTTGTGGCATCCGGCCACTGTGGATGATGACAGGGTGACCGCGGACCCAGCCCAGCCGACAGGGTGGTGGGAGAATCACATATGGATGATAGTCCGGTGCGTCTCTATCCATCCCCCTGCCGACATGGGCGGCAGGATGTGTATAGCAGCCCCGTCACCGCAGACCGCTCCTGGTGACAGGGCCGGTCGCCAGGAGCGGTCTGCGGTGACGGGGCTGCTACACACCTCCTGTCGCCCACCGGCCCTGTCGTCAGGAGCGGTGGGCGGGGCGGCAGTCGCCATGGACTCGTCCGACCTCGGCCGCCGTCCGGCCTTCCTATCACCAGCTGATTGGTCGGGGGCGGGGAGGAGGGGGAGGGGCAGAGGCAGAGTGGCCGCCGGCCAGGATAATGTGCGGAGTAGAGCCGCCGACTTTGGCCCCCACCAGATCCAGTCCCTTGTCGTTATATACAGGCCAAAGAGATTTTAAGGCATTTTTAGGGGTGCTTTTCGTATTTGTGAGATTTGTCTGGCCCTTGTGAAATACAGATACACTGGCCCTTGGCCCAGTGTATCTGTAAGAGGGGATGTGTGAAATACCGATATAATCACAATTGCTTCGTTCGTCAGTTCTGAGCTCTTATCTGCATGAATACGTTTTCTGTGGAAAACATCCTAGTCCTTCACCACATATATTTTTTATTTTTTTCCAGCTATTCATATTTTATCGGATTGGGTTAGTTTTATTTTCCAATATTTATCCGTGGGCCAGTTGGACTTCACAGCAATGTCCGTCCTTCTTTGCTGGGTTCACCATGGCGTTGTTTTTCGTTTTGAAATCCGTCAGCTCTAGAGTGAACGTCAATGAAGCCTCGCTGCTGCTGCCGCTGGCCGGCCGCCAGACATTGCACAGCCGCGGGTCTGAGAGCAGCACATTGCACAGCCGCACGTCTCGAGCGCAGCCAGATCAGCACATTGTACAGCCGCAGACCTGAGAGCAGCCAGAGCAGGCCGAGGCTGAACCACGCCGCTGTCAGTCTCAGGTGGCGGCTGAACCACGCCGCTGTCAGTCTCAGGTGGCGGCTGAACCACGCCACTGTCAGTCTCAGGTGGCGGCTGAACCACGCCACTGTCAGTCTCAGGTGGCGGCTGAACCACGCCGCTGTCAGTCTCAGGTGGCGGCTGAACCACGCCGCTGTCAGTCTCAGGTGGCGGCTGAACCACGCCACTGTCAGTCTCAGGTGGCGGCTGAACCACGCCGCTGTCAGTCTCAGGTGGCGGCTGAACCACGCCGCTGTCAGTCTCAGGTGGCGGCTGAACCACGCCACTGTCAGTCTCAGGTGGCGGCTGAACCACGCCACTGTCAGTCTCAGGTGGCGGCTGAACCACGCCGCTGTCAGTCTCAGGTGGCGGCTGAACCACGGCGCTGTCAGTCTCAGGTGGCGGCTGAACCACGCCGCTGTCAGTCTCAACTCTCAGGTGGAGGCTGAACCACGCCGCTGTCAGTCTCAGGTGGCGGCTGAACCACGCCGCTGTCAGTCTCAACTCTCAGGTGGAGGCTGAACCACGCCGCTGTCAGTCTCAGGTGGCGGCTGAACCACGCCACTGTCAGTCTCAGGTGGCGGCTGAACCACGCCGCTGTCAGTCTCAACTCTCAGGTGGAGGCTGAACCACGCCGCTGTCAGTCTCAACTCTCAGGTGACGGCTGAACCACGCCGCTGTCAGTCTCAACTCTCAGGTGGAGGCTGAACCACGCCGCTGTCAGTCTCAACTCTCAGGTGGAGGCTGAACCACGCCGCTGTCAGTCTCAGGTGGCGGCTGAACCACGCCACTGTCAGTCTCAGGTGGCGGCTGAACCACGCCGCTGTCAGTCTCAACTCTCAGGTGGAGGCTGAACCACGCCGCTGTCAGTCTCAACTCTCAGGTGGAGGCTGAACCACGCCGCTGTCAGTCTCAGGTGGCGGCTGAACCACGCCACTGTCAGTCTTAGGTGGCGGCTGAACCACGCCGCTGTCAGTCTCAACTCTCAGGTGGAGGCTGAACCACGCCGCTGTCAGTCTCAGGTGGCGGCTGAACCACGCCGCTGTCAGTCTCAACTCTCAGGTGGCGGCTGAACCACGCCGCTGTCAGTCTCAGGTGGAGGCTGAACCACGCCGCTGTCAGTCTCAACTCTCAGGTAGCGGCTGAACCACGCCGCTGTCAGTCTCAGGTGGCGGCTGAACCACGCCGCTGTCAGTCTCAACTCACAGGTGGAGGCTGAACCACGCCGCTGTCAGTCTCAGGTGGCGGCTGAACCACGCCACTGTCAGTCTCAGGTGGCGGCTGAACCACGCCGCTGTCAGTCTCAACTCTCAGGTGGAGCCTGAACCACGCCGCTGTCAGTCTCAACTCTTAGGTGGAGGCTGAACCACGCCGCTGTCAGTCTCAACTCTCAGGTGGAGGCTGAACCACGCCGCTGTCAGTCTCAGGTGGCGGCTGAACCACGCCACTGTCAGTCTCAGGTGGCGGCTGAACCGCCACTGTCAGTCTCAGGTGGAGGCTGAACCACGCCGCTGTCAGTCTCAACTCTCAGGTGGAGGCTGAACCACGCCACTGTCAGTCTCAGGTGGCGGCTGAACCACGCCGCTGTCAGTCTCAACTCTCAGGTGGCGGCTGAACCACGCCACTGTCAGTCTCAGGTGGCGGCTGAACCACGCCACTGTCAGTCTCAGGTGGAGGCTGAACCACGCCGCTGTCAGTCTCAGGTGGCGGCTGAACCACGCCGCTGTCAGTCTCAACTCTCAGGTGGCGGCTGAACCACGCCGCGGTCACTCAGGTGGAGGCTGAACCACGCCGCTGTCAGTCTCAACTCTCAGGTGGCAGCTGAACCACGCCACTGTCAGTCTCAAGTGGCGGCTGAACCACGCCACTGTCAGTCTCAGGTGGAGGCTGAACCACGCCGCTGTCAGTCTCAACTCTCAGGTGGCGGCTGAACCACGCCACTGTCAGTCTCAGGTGGCGGCTGAACCACGCCGCTGTCAGTCTCAACTCTCAGGTGGCGGCTGAACCACGCCGCTGTCAGTCTCAACTCTCAGGTGGCGGCTGAACCACGCCGCTGTCAGTCTCAACTCTCAGGTGGCGGCCGCACCACGCCGCTGTCAGTCTCAACTCTCAGGTGGCGGCTGAACCACGCCACTGTCAGTCTCAACTCTCAGGTGGAGGCTGAACCACGCCGCTGTCAGTCTCAGGTGGAGGCTGAACCACGCCGCTGTCAGTCTCAGGTGGCGGCTGAACCACGCCACTGTCAGTCTCAGGTGGCGGCTGAACCACGCCGCTGTCAGTCTCAACTCTCAGGTGGAGGCTGAACCACGCCGCTGTCAGTCTCAACTCTCAGGTGGCGGCTGAACCACGCAGCTGTCAGTCTCAACTCTCAGGTGGCGGCTGAACCACGCCGCTGTCAGTCTCAACTCTCAGGTGGCGGCTGAACCACGCCGCTGTCAGTCTCAACTCTCAGGTGGAGGCTGAACCACGCCGCTGTCAGTCTCAGATGGAGGCTGAACCACGCCGCTGTCAGTCTCAGGTGGCGGCTGAACCACGCCACTGTCAGTCTCAGGTGGCGACTGAACCACGCCGCTGTCAGTCTCAACTCTCAGGTGGCGGCTGAACCACGCCGCTGTCAGTCTCAGGTGGCGGCTGAACCACGCCACTGTCAGTCTCAGGTGGCGGCTGAACCACGCCGCTGTCAGTCTTAACTCTCAGGTGGCGGCTGAACCACGCCGCTGTCAGTCTCAACTCTCAGGTGGCGGCTGAACCACGCCGCTGTCAGTCTCAACTCTCAGGTGGAGGCTGAACCACGCCGCTGTCAGTCTCAGGTGGCGGCTGAACCACGCCGCTGTCAGTCTCAACTCTCAGGTGGCGGCTGAACCACGCCGCGGTCACTCTCAGGTGGAGGCTGAACCACGCCGCTGTCAGTCTCAACTCTCAGGTGGCGGCTGAACCACGCCGCTGTCAGTCTCAACTCTCAGGTGGCGGCTGAACCACGCCACTGTCAGTCTCAGGTGGCGGCTGAACCACGCCACTGTCAGTCTCAGGTGGAGGCTGAACCACGCCGCTGTCAGTCTCAACTCTCAGGTGACGGCTGAACCACGCCGCTGTCAGTCTCAGGTGGAGGCTGAACCACGCCGCTGTCAGTCTCAGGTGGCGGCTGAACCACGCCGCTGTCAGTCTCAACTCTCAGGTGGCGGCTGAACCACGCCGCTGTCAGTCTCAACTCTCAGGTGGAGGCTGAACCACGCCGCTGTCAGTCTCAACTCTCAGGTGGCGGCTGAACCACGCCGCTGTCAGTCTCAACTCTCAGGTGGCGGCTGAACCACGCCGCTGTCAGTCTCAACTCTCAGGTGGCGGCTGAACCACGCCGCTGTCAGTCTCAACTCTCAGGTGGAGGCTGAACCACGCCGCTGTCAGTCTCAGGTGGCGGCTGAACCACGCCGCTGTCAGTCTCAACTCTCAGGTGGCGGCTGAACCACGCCGCTGTCAGTCTCAACTCTCAGGTGGAGGCTGAACCACGCCGCTGTCAGTCTCAGGTGGAGGCTGAACCACGCCGCTGTCAGTCTCAGGTGGAGGCTGAACCACGCCGCTGTCAGTCTCAACTCTCAGGTGGAGGCTGAACCACGCCGCTGTCAGTCTCAACTCTCAGGTGGAGGCTGAACCACGCCGCTGTCAGTCTCAACTCTCAGGTGGAGGCTGAACCACGCCGCTGTCAGTCTCAGGTGGCGGCTGAACCACGCCGCGGTCAGTCTCAGGTGGAGGCTGAACCACGCCGCTGTCAGTCTCAACTCTCAGGTGACGGCTGAACCACGCCGCTGTCAGTCTCAACTCTCAGGTGGCGGCTGAACCACGCCGCTGTCAGTCAACTCTCAGGTGGAGGCTGAACCACGCCGCTGTCAGTCTCAACTCTCAGGTGGCGGCTGAACCACGCCGCTGTCAGTCTCAACTCTCAGGTGACGGCTGAACCACGCCGCTGTCAGTCTCAGGTGGAGGCTGAACCACGCCGCTGTCAGTCTCAACTCTCAGGTGACGGCTGAACCACGCCGCTGTCAGTCTCAACTCTCAGGTGGCGGCTGAACCACGCCGCTGTCAGTCTCAACTCTCAGGTGGAGGCTGAACCACGCCGCTGTCAGTCTCAACTCTCAGGTGACGGCTGAACCACGCCGCTGTCAGTCTCAACTCTCAGGTGGAGGCTGAACCACGCCGCTGTCAGTCTCAGGTGGCGGCTGAACCACGCCGCTGTCAGTCTCAGGTGGAGGCTGAACCACGCCGCTGTCAGTCTCAACTCTCAGGTGGCGGCTGAACCACGCCGCTGTCAGTCTCAACTCTCAGGTGGAGGCTGAACCACGCCGCTGTCAGTCTCAGGTGGCGGCTGAACCACGCCGCTGTCAGTCTCAGGTGGAGGCTGAACCACGCCGCTGTCAGTCTCAGGTGGAGGCTGAACCACGCCGCTGTCAGTCTCAGGTGGCGACTGAACCACGCCGCGGTCAGTCTCAACTCTCAGGTGGAGGCTGAACCACGCCGCTGTCAGTCTCAGGTGGCGGCTGAACCACGCCGCTGTCAGTCTCAGGTGGAGGCTGAACCACGCCGCTGTCAGTCTCAGGTGGCGGCTGAACCACGCCGCTGTCAGTCTCAGGTGGCGACTGAACCACGCCGCGGTCAGTCTCAACTCTCAGGTGGCGGCTGAACCACGCCGCTGTCAGTCTCAACTCTCAGGTGGAGGCTGAACCACGCCGCGGTCACTCTCAGGTGGAGGCTGAACCACGCCGCTGTCAGTCTCAACTCTCAGGTGGAGGCTGAACCACGCCGCTGTCAGTCTCAACTCTCAGGTGGCGGCTGAACCACGCCGCTGTCAGTCTCAACTCTCAGGTGGCGGCTGAACCACGCCGCTGTCAGTCTCAACTCTCAGGTGGAGGCTGAACCACGCCGCGGTCAGTCTCAGGTGGCGGCTGAACCACGCCGCGGTCAGTCTCAACTCTCAGGTGGCGGCTGAACCACGCCGCTGTCAGTCTCAGGTGGAGGCTGAACCACGCCGCGGTCAGTCTCAACTCTCAGGTGGCGGCTGAACCACGCCGCTGTCAGTCTCAACTCTCAGGTGGCGGCTGAACCACGCCGCGGTCAGTCTCAACTCTCAGGTGGCGGCTGAACCACGCCGCGGTCAGTCTCAACTCTCAGGTGGCAGCTGAACCACGCCGCTGTCAGTCTCAACTCTCAGGTGGCGGCAGTGGTCAGTAGAGCTAGCATTACCCAACTCAAACGCTCACACGCTTGGCGAGGGTAACTATATTATGTGATTTTTTTTAGGAACACATCTTTTTGAGGTTTGCAGGCGTTAGCGATTGCACAAGAATCAAAACAGACCTTGTACGCGTTTAGCCTATATGTAGGTAACGCGAGAATGCAAATAATGTATCTCCTAGAAATAGTATCCCAGTCTGTTGTTAAATGCCAACATCCGAGGTTTTGTTCTGTTCTCTTCTGTTCTCTTCTGTTCTCTTCTGTTCTCTTCTGTTCTCTTCTGTTCTCTTCTGTTCTCTTCTGTTCTCTTCTGTTCTCTTCTGTTCTCTTCTGTTCTCTTCTGTTCTCTTCTGTTCTCTTCTGTTCTCTTCTGTTCTCTTCTGTTCTCTTCTGTTCTCTTCGGTTCTCTTCTGTTATCTTCTGTTCTCTTCTGTTTTCTTCTGTTCTCTTCTGTTCTCTTCTGTTCTCTTCTGTTCTCTTCTGTTCTCTTCTGTTCTCTTCTGTTCTCTTCTGTTCTCTTCTGTTCTCTTCTGTTCTCTTCTGTTCTCTTCTGTTCTCTTCTGTTCTCTTCTGTTCTCTTCTGTTCTCTTCTGTTCTCTTCTGTTCTCTTCTGTTCTCTTCTGTTCTCTTCTGTTCTCTTCTGTTCTCTTCTGTTCTCTTCTGTTCTCTTCTGTTCTCTTCTGTTCTCTTCTGTTCTCTTCTGTTCTCTTCTGTTCTCTTCTGTTCTCTTCTGTTCTCTTCTGTTCTCTTCTGTTCTCTTCTGTTCTCTTCTGTTCTCTTCTGTTCTCTTCTGTTCTCTTCTGTTCTCTTCTGTTCTCTTCTGTTCTCTTCTGTTCTCTTCTGTTCTCTTCTGTTCTCTTCTGTTCTCTTCTGTTCTCTTCTGTTCTCTTCTGTTCTCTTCTGTTCTCTTCTGTTCTCTTCTGTTCTCTTCTGTTCTCTTCTGTTCTCTTCTGTTCTCTTCTGTTCTCTTCTGTTCTCTTCTGTTGTCTTCTGTTGTCTTCTGTCTCTTCTGTCTCTTCTGTCTCTTCTGTCTCTTCTGTCTCTTCTGTCTCTTCTGTTCTCTTCTGTTCTCTTCTGTTCTCTTCTGTTCTCTTCTGTCCTCTTCTGTCTCTGTTGTTCTCTTCTGTTCTCTTCTGTTCTCTTCTGTTCTCTTCTGTTCTCTTCTGTTCTCTTCTGTTCTCTTCTGTTCTCTTCTGTTCTCTTCTGTTCTCTTCTGTTCTCTTCTGTTCTCTTCTGTTCTCTTCTGTTCTCTTCTGTTCTCTTCTGTTCTCTTCTGTTCTCTTCTGTTCTCTTCTGTTCTCTTCTGTTCTCTTCTGTTCTCTTCTGTTCTCTTCTGTTCTCTTCTGTTCTCTTCTGTTCTCTTCTGTTCTCTTCTGTTCTCTTCTGTTCTCTTCTGTTCTCTTCTGTTCTCTTCTGTTCTCTTCTGTTCTCTTCTGTTCTCTTCTGTTCTCTTCTGTTCTCTTCTGTTCTCTTCTGTTCTCTTCTGTTCTCTTCTGTTCTCTTCTGTTCTCTTCTGTTCTCTTCTGTTCTCTTCTGTTCTCTTCTTTTCTCTTCTGTTCTCTTCTGTTCTCTTCTGTTCTCTTCTGTTCTCTTCTGTTCTCTTCTGTTCTCTTCTGTTCTCTTCTGTTCTCTTCTGTTCTCTTCTGTTCTATTCTGTCCTCTTCTGTCCTCTTCTGTTCTATTCTGTTCTCTTCTGTTCTCTTCTGTTCTCTTCTGTTCTCTTCTGTCTCTTCTGTCTCTGTTGTTCTCGTCTGTTCTCTTCTGTTCTCTCCGAGTTATCATCCCCCATCTCTCCTCCCTCCTTCGTGATCCGCAGTGGCCCGTCTCCCTGGCAGCACACAGCGTCCAACTCGCGGACCAACCGTTCACTGCCTGTCCAAAGTACACAGCGTCCAACTCGCGACATGCTAGCCCGGTATACATATTGAAACTGCAATACTCAATACTCATGCCTGCAGCCCTGTAAAGGGAATGTTTCACCTTTCTGAAAGTTGTCAAATGTGCGCTGGTTGTAGTAGAAAATATGAAGTAAGTGCGGCTGAAAACGATGGTGATATTTTTTTCACTGGAAAAGTCACTTAACTGTATACAAATTAAGTTTTTACATTTGGGCGAATGACGTCATTATTGACCGCCGCTGATTGGCTAACAAAGTGGGGTTGGCTGAAAAAGTGCTGTCAGACAATCAGCGGCTGCACCAGCCTGGAGCCATTTTGCAAATGGGAAATCAAATTTCTTAAAAATGGTTAAGTTTGGGGGAAAATGGCCTTAGTAATTTATACATTTCAATAACGGCCCAAGATAATGGCTATCTCAGTTTAAAACTAATATGAAGGTGAAACATTCCCTTTAAAGGAAATAGTTCACCTTCAACATGGGTTTTGAACTGAAATAGCAGTTTTGTAGCCCGTGTTGAGAAATCCTTATCTGGAACTTTTCTTGGCTGAAAAGACTCTCCAGCCGAAGATATTTGACTTTTTGGCGAAGGAATACGGCGCATATATGATGTACCGTACCGTCTGAAAGTGCCAGCACTGCCATGGAGCATGCGCAGACCAATAACGCACACCATAAAACCAATAATTTACAACCTTCTGTCCTGAATTGGCGCGATGTAAGACCATTTTTAAAAAGGAAAAAAGGAACTGTATTAAAAATATAATAAAATCGTGTTCTGAAGAAAAAAATCCGAAGGTGAACTATTTCCTTTAATAGAGCAGTCACTCCTTGAGCTACAAAAGCCTGGGCCACTGAGCCGGAGCCGGGCCTGTAATCAGCCGAACAGTAATTTGTCCAGGGCCATTATGAGCTTGTGTGTTTGAACAGACCAATCAAAGCCAAGAACCAACTCAAATCCACTGTAAAAATCAAATATTATTGTAACGCGCTCTAAGTTAATCAGGCCTGATTAAGTGCCATGTCGGGAGGATTTGTTATAGTGTTAATTAAGACCGAGAGCATTGGTCCACTGACTGACCATTTATTAGTGTTTCCACGATAGCTTATAAACATCCTCAAACATGGCGGCGGAGGGTATTTTCGGATGGGGGAACCTAAGGCGTCCCCTCGGCCAAACGAATAAAACAACAAAACAAAAATGGCGCGAAATGGTATCTCCTCGGATTTAGGCCACTATATTTTGCATGGCCTCTAAATGGTCGCAAAAAACGTCGGACAGGCCCATGTTGAAGTAGCAAGCCTTACAAGGCCCCTCATGCCTACTGAGGGCCTTCTGTCGGTCTTAGAGGGCCCTTCAGACTGGCTGGGAGCACCTCGGGACCCTCGGCCATTTTTTGGGTAAAGCAAATATCGAACTAACTTCTTGGAGGGCCCCTCTTACAAATTTATGGGGAGCAAAATAATATGTTTGCCTCCCAACTTCTTGAGTGGGTGGGCAGTTGCTCCCCCTACCCCTCCCCCCCCCCCCCCCCTCCCTCCCCCTCCCCCTGCGCCGTCCCTGCCCTCAAATCATCCCAGACAGCAAAACAAGGGAATCAAAGTACGCTAGAAATATACTCGCGCGATTTCTGCCCACATCTTGTCCCCGTGGACTCTACCGAAGCTAACCTAGTGAGCTCATCTCTCAGCCTTCAGACGTCAGGTCCGTGCCCTGCCCCGCCCCGCCCCGGCCCGGCCCGGCCCGCCCCGGCCTCGTGGCTGCTGGTAGGCGGTAGCATTGCCATATATAGGGGCGGTAGACGCAACAATCGGTCCAATGTCCACCACTGACCGGCGCCGTCTGACTCAGCAATCGGTCCAATGTCCACCACTGACCGGCGTCGTCAGGCTCAACGATCGGTCCAATGTTGAATGTCCACCACCACTGACCGGCGCCGTCCGACTCAACAATCGGTCCAATGTTCACCACTGACCGGCCTGTCTGGTTAGACCAGTGGTTCCCAAACGGTGGGTCATCACCCCATTTGGGGTAACCAAGCCATTATGCGGGGGTAACGGAGCCATTCTGCGGGGGTAACAGCCATTCTGCCGGGGGTAACTGAGCCATTCTGCGGGGGTAACGGAGCCATTCTGCGGGGGTAACGGAGCCAGTCTGCGGGGGTAACGGAGCTATTCTGCGGGGGTAACGGAGCCATTCTTCGGGGGTAACGGACCATTCTGTTGGGGTAACGGAGCCATTCTGCGGGGTAACGGAGCCATTCTGGGGGGGGGGGGGTAACGGAGCCAGTCTGCGGGGTAACTGAGCCATTCTGCGGGGTAATGGATCCATTCTGCGGGGGGTAACGGAGCCATTCTGCGGGGGTAACGGAGCCATTCTGCGGGGGCAACGGAGCCATTCTGCGGAGGAACGGAGCCATTCTGCGGGGTAACTGAGCCATTCTGCGGGGTAACGGAGCCATTCTGCGGGGGTAACGGAGCCATTCTGCGGGGGCAACGGAGCCATTCTGCGGGGGAACGGAGCCATTCTGCGGGGGTAACGGAGCCATTCTGCGGAGGAACGGAGCCATTCTGCGGGGTAACTGAGCCATTATGCGGGGGTAACGGAGGCCTGTGAAGTTGAACCATAAATGTTACGCTAAGACAGCTTTGATGCATCCCTCGGCTAAAACATACTCAGACAATATAACAGCTACACAGAACGCACATATTTCTTACGTGTTCCTTTTACTTTACGCTTCAAAACGGAAACCTGTGTGTTTAGGGTGGCATGCAGAGCAGCTAAACAGCATGAATCAGCCCACCATCGGATTTCCGGCACGCGCTGCACGGAAGTGCGTGGGCTGATTCGTGCTGTTTAGCTGCTCTGCATGCCATCTTAAACAGGCGCTTCCGTTTTGAAGCGTAAAGTAAAAGGAACACGTAAGCAATAGGTGCGTTCTGTGCAGATGTTATATTGTCTTGAAGGTGTGTTTTAGCCGAGGGCTGCATCAAAGCTGTCTTAGCGTGATTTTCCAATCCTTTCGAGCCGTGCCCTAAAAAAGCTGCTGCCATTCCCGACGACGTATTTGTGTGAAGCCGGTTTTTCGACCATGGTGGCCATCAGAACAAGGTCGAGGAACCGTCTGAACCTAGAAAACGATTTGCAGTGCGCCTTGTCGGCAACGAAGCCCAGAATTGAGAAATTGGTGAAGAAAAGGGAATAAATACATGTGGGCTCTCAGTCTTTTGTATTGCGAGTTGCGACACTCCGATGGAAGTGTGTAAACAGGTGCAATCAACACATTGGGAAACAATTAACAGCATTTTTGATAAATTGGTATACATTTTGAAGGTTGGGGTAATGGCCTCCTCTGACTACTGAAAAGGGGTAATTGTGTCGGGAGGGCTGGGAACCACTGGGTTAGACCCTGTACTACTGACTGACTGACTGACTGTCTGACTGTCAGGAGCGGCGCCGTCGGCCCGGCGTCTGCGCTGCTCGGTCGGCACGCCGCGGTACAATCAGTGCAGGGTGCGGTGTGCACAGGGCTTACAGACCGAAGCGTTGATTGTCACTCCTCAGTGCAGTCCTCGACATTGGTCGGTACATGAGACTCGAGGAGACAGGAGGCAGGAGGAGACTAACAGGAGACCCCTATTATCATTTGTCGATACAATGCTAACAGGAGACTCAAGGAGACAGGAGGAGACTAACAGGAGACTCATGTTATCATTTGTCGATACAATGCTAACAGGAGACTCGAGACAATGCTAACAGGAGACTCGAGGAGACGGGAGGAGACTAACAGGAGACCCCTATTATCATTTGTCGATACAATGCTAACAGGAGACTCGAGGAGACAGGAGGAGACTAACAGGAGACTCATGTTATCATTTGTCGGTACAATGCTAACAGGAGACTCGAGGAGACAGGAGGAGACTAACAGGAGACCCCTATTATCATTTGTCGATACAATGCTAACAGGAGACTCGAGGAGACAGGAGGAGACTAACAGGAGACTCATGTTATCATTTGTCGGTACAATGCTAACAGGAGACTCGAGGAGACAGGAGGAGACTAACAGGAGACCCCTATTATCATTTGTCGATACAATGCTAACAGGAGACTCGAGGAGACAGGAGGAGACTAACAGGAGACTCATGTTATCATTTGTCGGTACAATGCTAACAGGAGACTCGAGGAGACAGGAGGAGACTAACAGGAGACCCCTATTATCATTTGTCGATACAATGCTAACAGGAGACTCGAGGAGACAGGAGGAGACTAACAGGAGACTCATGTTATCATTTGTCGATACAATGCTAACAGGAGACTCGAGGAGACAGGAGGAGACTAACAGGAGACTCATGTTATCATTTGTCGGTACAATGGGCGCAGTCGACTGAACCATCGGCCGGCTGACAAACTGCTGGCCGATGCTTCGGTTGACACATTGCTGACAAATGCTGACAAATTGACGGCATCAATTGTCAATCTTCCGTGCAGTGCTCATCATTGGCGCCCTCACGTACCGAAGGCGTCCTCATGCACTCATTTGTGGGGTTACCTTATGCCCCCTGATCAAAAACTGCCCCCTCCTGGAGTGAATCCTGGGTACGCCACTGGAGGTGTTGTGCTTTATCGCGAACATTCCTCAGTTTTGCTCTACCCCATTCATGAATGGAAAAGACATGAATGGCTCTTTATTGCCATAATTTTGATGTTGGTGTCTTAATTTCGATTTTTTTGTGCTCACAAATCCTGGTCAATTCCACGAATTCCACGGTTCACAAATTTTCGAGAATATCAGTAAAGTGGAACAGTTAATTTAAGTTATCCATTTATTGTATAATTTCTTTTCATTGACTTCTTTGTTATTTGTATCATTTACCCCCCCCCCCCCGCTCAGCAACACCTTTCGCTGACGGCGCCCTCATGTGGGATTTGGCGCCCTCTCGAGGGCTTGGTCCACCCCTTGACGGATTTCTAAATACGCCACTGTGTACGTGTACAGTACACGGTGCAGAGTGAACAGTGCACAGCGGCTGGCTGAAGAGTGGAGTGTCGATTGTCGATCCTCGCTCCAGTCCCCAGCAGTTGGTAATACGGTCATCAGCATTTTTCGCTACAATGTGCTGAATCGACTGGCTCACACGCTGATGCGTCAATAATCCGACTCAGCCAGAGACGTACACAGGGTTAGCTGTGGGTAAGTATGGCGGAAGGATTCTCACAAACCGCTTCAAATGGTAGAAGGCTGGATGCATGTGACCTTCGTTGTCGGAGCAGAATGGTAGAAAGCTGGACGCCATGTGACCTTCGTTGTCGGAGCAGAATGGTAGAAAGCTGGACGCCATGTGACCCTCGCTGTGGGAGCAGAATGGTAGAAAGCTGGACGCCATGTGACCCTCGTTGTCGTAGCAGAATGGTAGAAGGCTGGACGCCATGTGACCCTCGCTGTCGGAGCAGAATGGTAGAAAGCTGGACGCCATGTGACCTTCGTTGTCGGAGCAGAATGGTAGAAGGCTGGACGCCATGTGACCCTCGTTGTCGTAGCAGAATGGTAGAAGGCTGGACGCCATGTGACCCTCGTTGTCGGAGCAGAATGGTAGAAAGCTGGACGCCATGTGACCTTCGTTGTCGGAGCAGAATGGTAGAAGGCTGGACGCCATGTGACCCTCGTTGTTGGAGCAGAATGGTAGAAGGCTGGACGCCATGTGACCTTCATTGTCGGAGCAGAATGGTAGAAGGCTGGACGCCATGTGACCTTCGTTGTCGGAGCAGAATGGTAGAAGGCTGGACGCCATGTGACCTTCGTTGTCGGAGCAGAATGGTAGAAGGCTGG
This sequence comes from Chirona hameri, assembly GCA_036785665.1. Taxonomy (NCBI): domain Eukaryota; kingdom Metazoa; phylum Arthropoda; class Thecostraca; order Balanomorpha; family Balanidae; genus Chirona; species Chirona hameri. The sequence goes on from JAXIVJ010000914.1 coordinate 43,698, forward strand.
ACGCCATGTGACCTTCGTTGTCGGAGCAGAATGGTAGAAGGCTGGACGCCATGTGACCTTCGTTGTCGGAGCAGAATGGTAGAAGGCTGGACGCCATGTGACCTTCGTTGTCGGAGCAGAATGGTAGAAGGCTGGACGCCATGTGACCTTCGTTGTCGGAGCAGAATGGTAGAAGGCTGGACGCCATGTGACCCTCGTTGTCGGAGCAGAATGGTAGAAGGCTGGACGCCATGTGACCTTCGTTGTCGGAGCAGAATGGTAGAAGGCTGGACGCCATGTGACCTTCGTTGTCGGAGCAGAATGGTAGAAGGCTGGACGCCATGTGACCCTCGTTGTCGGAGCAGAATGGTAGAAGGCTGGACGCCATGTGACCTTCGTTGTCGGAGCAGAATGGTAGAAGGCTGGACGCCATGTGACCTTCGTTGTCGGAGCAGAATGGTAGAAGGCTGGACGCCATGTGACCTTCGTTGTCGGAGCAGAATGGTAGAAGGCTGGACGCCATGTGACCTTCGTTGTCGGAGCAGAATGGTAGAAGGCTGGACGCCATGTGACCCTCGCTGTCGGAGCAGAATGGTAGAAGGCTGGACGCCATGTGACCTTCGTTGTCGGAGCAGAATGGTAGAAGGCTGGACGCCATGTGACCCTCGTTGTCGGAGCAGAATGGTAGAAAGCTGGACGCCATGTGACCTTCGTTGTCGGAGCAGAATGGTAGAAGGCTGGACGCCATGTGACCTTCGTTGTCGGAGCAGAATGGTAGAAAGCTGGACGCCATGTGACCCTCGTTGTCGGAGCAGAATGGTAGAAGGCTGGACGCCATGTGACCCTCGTTGTCGGAGCAGAATGGTAGAAGGCTGGACGCCATGTGACCCTCGCTGTCGGAGCAGAATGGTAGAAAGCTGGACGCCATGTGACCCTCGTTGTCGGAGCAGAATGGTAGAAGGCTGGACGCCATGTGACCTTCGTTGTCGGAGCAGAATGGTAGAAGGCTGGACGCCATGTGACCTTCGTTGTCGGAGCAGAATGGTAGAAGGCTGGACGCCATGTGACCTTCGTTGTCGGAGCAGAATGGTAGAAGGCTGGACGCCATGTGACCTTCGTTGTCGGAGCAGAATGGTAGAAGGCTGGACGCCATGTGACCTTCGTTGTCGGAGCAGAATGGTAGAAGGCTGGACGCCATGTGACCTTCGTTGTCGGAGCAGAATGGTAGAAGGCTGGACGCCATGTGACCCTCGTTGTCGGAGCAGAATGGTAGAAGGCTGGACGCCATGTGACCCTCGTTGTCGGAGCAGAATGGTAGAAGGCTGGACGCCATGTGACCCTCGTTGTCGGAGCAGAATGGTAGAAGGCTGGACGCCATGTGACCCTCGTTGTCGGAGCAGAATGGTAGAAGGCTGGACGCCATGTGACCCTCGTTGTCGGAGCAGAATGGTAGAAGGCTGGACGCCATGTGACCCTCGTTGTCGGAGCAGAATGGTAGAAGGCTGGACGCAATGTGACCTTCGTTGTCGGAGCAGAATGGTAGAAGGCTGGACGCCATGTGACCCTCGTTGTCGGAGCAGAATGGTAGAAAGCTGGACGCCATGTGACCCTCGTTGTCGGAGCAGAATGGTAGAAGGCTGGACGCCATGTGACCTTCGTTGTCGGAGCAGAATGGTAGAAGGCTGGACGCCATGTGACCTTCGTTGTCGGAGCAGAATGGTGGAAGGCTGGACGCCATGTGACCTTCGTTGTCGGAGCAGAATGGTAGAAGGCTGGAAGCCATGTGACCTTCGTTGTCGGAGCAGAATGGTAGAAGGCTGGACGCCATGTGACCTTCGTTGTCGGAGCAGAATGGTAGAAGGCTGGACGCCATGTGACCTTCGTTGTCGGAGCAGAATGGTAGAAGGCTGGACGCCATGTGACCCTCGTTGTCGGAGCAGAATGGTAGAAGGCTGGACGCCATGTGACCCTCGTTGTCGGAGCAGAATGGTAGAAGGCTGGACGCCATGTGACCCTCGTCGGAGCAGAATGGTAGAAGGCTGGACGCCATGTGACCCTCGTTGTCGGAGCAGAATGGTAGAAGGCTGGACGCCATGTGACCCTCGTTGTCGGAGCAGAATGGTAGAAGGCTGGACGCCATGTGACCTTCGCTGTCGGAGCAGAATGGTAGAAGGCTGGACGCCATGTGACCCTCGTTGTCGGAGCAGAATGGTAGAAGGCTGGACGCCATGTGACCTTCGTTGTCGGAGCAGAATGGTAGAAGGTTGTAAGATAACGGAGTGTGATGCTGATAGTGTTCTTGGTTCAATACAGAGAAAAGGAGGCAGGCCTCTCAAGGTTATCTGTAACAGCTTCAGAACGGTCTGACTATCACCATTATGATATCTTAAGAGAAAGCCGCGTGCCGTAGTTTTGGTACTTCAGAGGTCACTGCACAGTGCACACGGAACATTTGACCTACTTTGTTGGCCATTGATTGTGCATGAATGGCGGAAAACCCGAATCCCATGTAATCAGCTGCGATTCCTGATATATACTCGGAGAAGCTATGGAAAAGAACATCATATATTAGCTCTCGGATTCATTGTTTTAGCTTAAAGGGATATTGCCACCTCCGGAGGATTTCTAAAAAGCAACTTAAATGAAGGATGGGGATCAACAATCGTGTATGCTCAAACTTGCTCCTGCAGCACCTAAAGCAGGGTATCGGGAATTTATTTTGTATTGATTTCTGACTCCAAAACGTTGGTCCCAGCTGTGCTCAGTACTAGCCAGCAGTGCACAGTCCCAGCTGTGCACAGTATTATCCAGCAGTGCACAGTCCCAGTTGTGCACAGTATATTATTCATGATGGCCGCTCTCATCCAGTTTGGCTGTGAAGTTGGCGCCCGCCCAAAGCCGAAGCGTCCGAATTCGCCGAGACTTGACCTTGAAAAGTCCATCTGTGCTATTCTATCTGTATATATTGGACACGAATCTCCTACGGCCCCAAAGTCGAGCGATAGCCATTCTTGCTGTTTTATTCATGTTGTATTATGCAAGAGGCTTTAGAAAGAGGTTTTATTATGCAATTGAAAATATAATTAACTGGATACGCATTTTAATTTTAAAGTGCACTGACGGAATGGTGATGTTGAGTTTACAATATTCAAAAGCAAATCATAGTCCGCTATGAAGTGATTCTGAATAGTGATGAGGCGACTCCAATTTCACGAATGTGTGCCAATCGTCAGCGGTACGAATGTATTTTTTGATCTAATTGGGGGAGTTTCGGGAACCAAATTTTGCAAGTGAAATGGGACACGCTTAATCTACCGATACACACCAAAAACTAAATATTAGACTGTAGACTGCGAGATGGCAATATCCCTTTAACCATAGCGCCCGGGTATGGTGTGTGTGTGTGGGGGGGGGGGGGGAATGCCACCTCTCGTTTTTTTCTTCTCGGGAATAACTCGCGTAGTTATCAACCGATTGCGATGCAACTTTCAGTACCCCACTTTTTAACAATTTGTGACATATTCAATTTGTGACAATTTAACACATATTCTGTAACATTTGAACTTCTACCCCACATGACCCGTGACCTGCTTATCAAGGTCATGTCAGGCGCAACTGGCGTCCCGTAGTATCGATGCTTGTAACGTGTGCAGTTTCCGAGTGTGTGTTGTTCAGGAGCATATGCATATGTGTTACCAGACGACATTTATGGTTTCCACCGAGATCGTGACCTCAGTTGACCTTTCCAGAGGTCAATCGAGGCCAATGACCTCCGATTTTGCCTTTTTTGGCCTCTGGCAATTTCTAGGGCATTTTGTGACGCT
>JAXIVJ010000914.1:52500-75000 GCA_036785665.1 Chirona hameri
TATCTCAGAAACGATGCTAGTTAGAAACAAACTGAAAAAAAAGCAAACGCCAGCCAGTGAAATTTACAATCGCTGAGGTGTCCTCAGATTTGATCTCAGGTCAATATTTGAGGCTCCAGAGGTCAAAAAGGGGGAAAATGACGTTTTTTGCTAAATCGTTTTTGCTATTAACTTTTTACTTAATAAAGATCACGGGAAACGGTTTACGCTATTGTGTTTATCTTGTCCAGGCGCTTCAAATGATACATATTGTGACCTTGTTAAGTCGACTTAACAATTTGACCTCAGGTCAAGGTCAAGTGGTGACCCAAGTAGGGCATGTCGCATATGGGAAGACGTGTCTCGACGAGACAAACACATTAAGGTCTGTTTTACTTCTCTATCTTCATTATGTCGGGAGTTATTGACAAAAAAGTGATGGTGACCTCACATGACCTCAAATGATCCAATAGGGGTCACTAAACAAAAATTACACTTAGATCATCAAGAATATCCTATAATAACATCATCTAGAAGTAATTGGACTAATATCATGCATATCCTTGAAATAGGAAGCATTTGTATATATGAAATAGGAAGCATTTACCCCATTGATTTATTATGGGGAGGTTACGAAATTGACCTGACCTTAGGTCACCGATATCAAAATTCCGAGATAAACGAATTGTAAGTACTTATGCCCTCATGACATCCTGTAAGTTTCAAACTGATCGGTGAAAAACTCTGGCTTTGGCACAACTGCAAACATTTTTGGAGGTGGGGTCACTTGACCTGGTCTGGTGAACTGACCTGAGATGACCCGAGGTTATTTTTTTTGCAAAGTGTGCGCATTTGATGGCCTAACAGGTGTACCAAAACCCGGCGGCGCTGTGCGCCGCCGTTTTTTCGCTATCTTTGAAAAACCTGAGGGGGGGGGGGGAAATCAACCCCCTGCAGTGCGCGGGTTAAGACAATTAAGTTTATCTCAAACATCGTACCTTTGACAGCGTTTTCCGCAAACCATTATTTTGCAACAAAAACCGAAGAACATGACGTCACTCTGACGTCATTCCCGGTTACATGTTCCATACATGTATCATAGCCTCCTATTTTTCCTTTTGCCAACATGTGTAGAATTGATGTGAGCGAAGGCACTGCAAGTTTAGTGACAATGCCTGTGTCAGTTTGGGAGTTATTGCAAAATAACGGGAGGTGGGGGGGGGGCAAAAAATAGCCCCCCCCCCCCAGTAAGTCGCGGGTTAAGAGGTGGCCCGCCGGGCCATGGCGACTCCGCAGCTGTCTGTATCCTGTACCCCTGTTGAGAGGTAGTGCGTCGGGCCATGGCGGCTCCGCAGCTGTCTGTGTCCTGTGCCCCTGTTGAGAGGTGGCCCGCCGGGCCATGGCGACTCCGCAGCTGTCTGTGTCCTGTGCCCCTGTTGAGAGGTGGCCCGCCGGGCTATGGCGACTCCGCAGCTGTCTGTGTCCTGTACCCCTGTTGAGAGGTGGTCCGCCGGGCCATGGCGGCTCCGCAGCTGTCTGCTGTCCTGATTTCCTCTCATATCCGGAGTCTATTCTGCGCCGAGTCTGGCCTCGATATCAGTGGTCGCGGCGGACGGCGGCTGCTTTAGAGAGAGTGAGCGAGAGAGAGCGCGCCTCCCGGCAGACTGGTTTGCGTGTCCTCAGGCGGCCTTCAGAGGTGTGGTCCTGTTCAGAGGCGGCCTTCAGAGGTGTGGTCTTGTTCAGAGGCGGCCTTCAGAGGTGTGGTCTTGTTCAGAGGCGGCCTTCAGAGGTGTGGTCCTGTTCAGAGGCTGCCTTCAGAGGTGTGGTCCTGTTCAGAGGCGGCCTTCAGAGGTGTGGTCCTGTTCAGAGGCGGCCTTCAGAGGTGTGGTCCTGTTCAGAGGCTGCTTTCAGAGGTCCACGTTCAGAGGCGGCCTTCAGAGGTGTGATCCTGTTCAGAGGCGGCGTTCAGAGGTGTGGTCCTGTTCCGAGGCGGCCTTCAGAGGTGTGGTCTTGTTCAGAGGCGGCCTTCAGAGGTGTGGTCCTGTTCAGAGGCGGCGTTCAGAGGTGTGGTCCTGTTCAGAGGCGGCGTTCAGAGGTGTGGTCCTGTTCAGAGGCGGCCTTCAGAGGTGTGGTCCTGTTCAGAGGCGGCCTTCAGAGGTGTGGTCCTGTTCAGAGGCGGCCTTCAGAGGTGTGGTCCTGTTCAGAGGCTGCCTTCAGAGGTGTGGTCCTGTTCAGAGGCTGCCTTCAGAGGTGTGGTCCTGTTCAGAGGCGGCCTTCAGAGGTGTGGTCCTGTTCAGAGGCGGCCTTCATAGGTGTGGTCCTGTTCAGAGGCGGCCTTCAGAGGTGTGGTCCTGTTCAGAGGCGGCCTTCAGAGGTGTGGTCCTGTTCAGAGGCGGCGTTCAGAGGTGTGGTCCTGTTCAGAGGCGGCCTTCAGAGGTGTGGTCTTGTTCAGAGGCGGCCTTCAGAGGTGTGGTCTTGTTCAGAGGCGGCCTTCAGAGGTGTGGTCCTGTTCAGAGGCTGCCTTCAGAGGTGTGGTCCTGTTCAGAGGCGGCCTTCAGAGGTGTGGTCCTGTTCAGAGGCGGCCTTCAGAGGTGTGGTCCTGTTCAGAGGCTGCTTTCAGAGGTCCACGTTCAGAGGCGGCCTTCAGAGGTGTGATCCTGTTCAAAGGCGGCGTTCAGAGGTGTGGTCCTGTTCAGAGGCGGCCTTCAGAGGTGTGGTCTTGTTCAGAGGCGGCCTTCAGAGGTGTGGTCCTGTTCAGAGGCGGCGTTCAGAGGTGTGGTCCTGTTCAGAGGCGGCGTTCAGAGGTGTGGTCCTGTTCAGAGGCGGCCTTCAGAGGTGTGGTCCTGTTCAGAGGCGGCCTTCAGAGGTGTGTTCCTGTTCAGAGGCGGCCTTCAGAGGTGTGGTCCTGTTCAGAGGCGGCCTTCAGAGGTGTGGTCCTGTTCAGAGGCTGCCTTCAGAGGTGTGGTCCTGTTCAGAGGCTGCCTTCAGAGGTGTGGTCCTGTTCAGAGGCGGCCTTCAGAGGTGTGGTCCTGTTCAGAGGCGGCCTTCAGAGGTGTGGTCCTGTTCAGAGGCGGCCTTCAGAGGTGTGGTCCTGTTCAGAGGCGGCCTTCAGAGGTGTGGTCCTGTTCAGAGGCGGCGTTCAGAGGTGTGGTCCTGTTCAGAGGCGGCCTTCAGAGGTGTGGTCCTGTTCAGAGGCGGCCTTCAGAGGTGTGGTCTTGTTCAGAGGCGGCCTTCAGAGGTGTGGTCCTGTTCAGAGGCGGCCTTCAGAGGTGTGGTCCTGTTCAGAGGCGGCCTTCAGAGGTGTGGTCCTGTTCAGAGGCGGCCTTCAGAGGTGTGGTCCTGTTCAGAGGCGGCCTTCAGAGGTGTGGTCCTGTTCAGAGGCGGCCTTCAGAGGTGTGGTGCTGTTCAGAGGCGGCCTTCAGAGGTGTGGTCCTGTTCAGAGGCGGCGTTCAGAGGTGTGGTCCTGTTCAGAGGCGGCCTTCAGAGGTGTGGTCCTGTTCAGAGGCGGCCCTCAGAGGCGGCCTTCAGATGTGTGGTCCTGTTCAGAGGTGTGGTCCTGTTCAGAGGTGTGGTCCTGTTCAGAGGCGGCGTTCAGAGGTGTGGTCCTGTTCAGAGGCGGCGTTCAGAGGTGTGGTCCTGTTCAGAGGCGGCCTTCAGAGGTGTGGTCCTGTTCAGAGGCTGCCTTCAGAGGTGTGGTCTTGTTCAGAGGCTGCCTTCAGAGGTGTGGTCCTGTTCAGAGGCGGCCTTCAGAGGTGTGGTCCTGTTCAGAGGCGGCATTCAGAGGTGTGGTCCTGTTCAGAGGCTGCCTTCAGAGGTGTGGTCCTGTTCAGAGGCGGCCTTCAGAGGTGTGGTCCTGTTCAGAGGCGGCCTTCAGAGGTGTGGTCTTGTTCAGAGGCTGCCTTCAGAGGTGTGGTCCTGTTCAGAGGCGGCCTTCAGAGGTGTGGTCCTGTTCAGAGGCGGCATTCAGAGGTGTGGTCCTGTTCAGAGGCGGCATTCAGAGGTGTGGTCCTGTTCAGAGGCGGCGTTCAGAGGTGTGTTCCTGTTCAGAGGCGGCCTTCAGAGGTGTGATCCTGTTCAGAGGCGGCGTTCAGAGGTGTGGTCCTGTTCAGTGGCTGCCTTCAGAGGCGGCCTTCAGAGGTGTGGTCCTGTTCAGAGGCGGCCTTCAGATGTGTGGTCCTGTTCAGAGGCGGCCTTCAGATGTGTGGTCCTGTTCAGAGGTGTGGTCCTGTTCAGAGGCGGTCTTCAGAGGTGTGGTCCTGTTCAGAGGTGTGGTCCTGTTCAGAGGTGTGGTCCTGTTCAGAGGCTGCTCCATATTGGCCTGCGAGGTGGCAATGTCCCTTTAAGCAGCATTTTGTTTTATCCCGAACTACCTCGCTCCCAGTGATAATTTCTTAGCCGAGGCCCTGCAGTACAATATGTTTGTGTCAATATACGCTGCAGCAGAATATATGCGATATGCTTGAGTGGCGCCTGGCGGTGCCCTGGCCAGTTACGTCTTGTTCCAGGGGTGTACCTTTCATCATATCGTTGATACTGGTGCCGTTTGTAGGTACCGTGTATACCGTTGGAGGGCGGTGCAGCTGTATATCTCCACCCACCGTCTGGAGTCTGATCCATCTGGAATAATACCCACACGTATCTGCCGGGGCGGGGGGCGGGTCGTCGTTTTTGTCCTCTCACTGGTTCTCAGCCATGGTCTGGACAGTGAGCGGCGTCACCGCTGGCGCCGTATTCACTGACGCTTAAACAAACAGGGACGGACTGAGAAAATAGATGGCGGCCATGTGGGAACGCTAATTGTCATAGAACGAGCGAACAGGGCTGGCGAATCGCTTTATTTGAAATTGGTACAAATCTATATGTTATGTTAATTTGTGTTTCCCAAGTGAACGATAATCTTTTTTTTCAATTTGACCTTTATTATTGTGTTGTTATCTGAGACTAAAATGCATTCGTAACAAAAGAGCTGCAAACAGCAATGGTATCAAACTGGAATATATATTGGAGAACCAAGTATGGACGATACCCAAGCCAAATTTAAAAGCAATATCTTTATTTTTGACTGACTTATGGCTTCCTAAGTATAAGTAACTCATGCCGTCATTTTTTGAAGTTGCGATTTTTGCTTTTAGTGACCAGATACATACAAATAAATGAAGCATGCCTTTTTATTTAGATTCATCAATTTCAAATTTGGACATTTTGTGACCTGATCTTGACCTGATGTGCTGATATGGGGTCAGGTTGTGAAAATGGCTGCTACTATCGAATTATACGTATAAAATAACCCATAAACATGTGTCGCATGTCTTTCGTAGACCTATTGCCAATAGTGACCTTGTGTAACCTGACCTTGACCTGGACTTTTGCTTACAATTTTACTTTCGTTATGCGAGATATGCATTATACCTTTGAGAGCACTTTGTGCGATAATAGTCGCAATCTAAGGCTTATGATGGAAAGTATGGCCCATAAATTCAAATACCCCAATTTTGACCTTTGACCTAACCGTGACCTGACATGTGACCTTATTAAAAGAAATGGCGCGTATGCTTTAGATGCATCTCATTGAGAGCTTTCGATTGCCGCCTTGCGCGTCTCGCCTGCGGTTATTGGTTCGGAAGATAACGAGGGGGGGGGGCAGAATCTGTTGATTTTCTTCGGCTTTTAATTCGGCTGTGTTCGGCTGAATACCCCTGGGGGGCGTGGGTTAAAGCTTATTCGAAAACACGACATATGTCATGTTAGACATTCTATTCCGTTACTTTTATCTCATGCTATGTCTCAAAATGCGCCCCTCTGCAACGTCAACTTACCAGTCCCTGTTTTCGAGTCAGTTTATTTACTGACCGTTTACTGCATGATATGTGTTAAATGTGAGCGCCAGGTTTCATATATTTACCTCACACTGACACACTGGCGGATCTAGGGTTCGAGTTGGGGGGGGGGGGGATACAATTTCGCTCCGCTTCATCAGCGAATAGTTGTTGACCGGGGTGAGGGGGGGGGGAGTCGGGTCTTTTCAGCGCGAAAGGTCGTTGAGCGGGGGGTGGGGGTCCTCAATGCGAAAGTCATTGACCGGGGAGTGGGATTTTTTATCTCCTAATTATCACTTCTTACAGCCACTGCAGGAACACGCGGGGGCGGGGGACATTCTTGTATTGAATGCCCGCCATGCTCCTGTGAGGGGCATTTCCCCCAATGCCCTCCCCCTGGATCCGCCAGTGGTAAAATTCAGACAACCCCAATTTTGCCTCTTTTGTCTCTTTCAAACATTTTTGTAGCTGAGTTCATGCTGAGTCTGATCTTGACTTGTTGGAAAGGCTAAAATTTTGAGACCTCTACTCATAGCACCATACAATCCACCCGGGATATATATTACTATTCGATAATCATCTGTCTGTCTGTCTGTCTAGCTGTCTGTCTATCCGGCACCGCTCAGTTTATTTAGTTTAAAAGTCCCAGTTAATTCACATGCTGAATTGGTGCGGACACCTCCATCCCGGAGATGCCAGCTAGTCGTCCAGCGGAGCGGACGGGTTAGCACCTAAGCAGTAAGCATGGTGCAAAATGGGTGTCATTTAAAATTGGTACCTGAAATTGCTTAGGTCTGGATATGACCTGAGGCCAAAGTCGCCATCCCAAGCTATAGTAATTTCAAATGACCTTGACAATGACACATTAACTATCCCTACACATTCACAAAGTGTGAATTTTATTTGGCTACATGTTTACTGGAAAAAGGAAAACAACGATACCCAAGTCCCAGTCACAATGCCTCAAATACTGTCGAAATGCGTTACCCGCACGCTATTCAGCGCTAATCGCTTTGGCGCCAAAACTTGACGTTTATGAAGTTACGTTGGTTGTAGGAATCGCTCCAGATGGAAAATAGTGCCAGACGCGCCACGCATATTTGGAAATGTCGAATACAGAGTGCAGACCCATCATACTTACGGAGCCATAAGTCAGTCAACACTCAAGAGGTATTGCTTTGAAATTTGGTTTGGGCATCGTCCATACTTGGCTCTCCAATATATATTCCGTCTTTTTAATATGATTTGATATTTGAATATCATTTTATGAAGAACAAAAAATTGGAGACCAAAATCCACAAAATAAAAATTTCCAAACATTTAAAAAAAAAAACAGAACATATATTGGAGAACGAAGTATAGGCAATACCAAAACCGAATTTAAAAGCAATATCTTTAGTTTTGGCTGACTTATGGCTACTTAAGTATGATGGGTCTGGATTTTGTATTAGACATTTCCAAATATGCACGCGCCACTTTCCCTCCTGCTACCAAAATGTTACAAAATAGAGGAAACACGAACGAGGCAAAACATAACGATTTTTGTGTTCGCAAGAAGTTATTTTTCGCAGTCAGTGACAGTACCCATTTTTTATCGCCAGTTTCAGCGGATTATTTTTTGGGGGGAGATAATTTCTATTGCCGCCCCCCGTCAAGCGTGGGATGGGGGGGATTTTGCCCCTGCCGCCGCTCCCCCCCCCCCCCCTCCCCCTGGATCCGCCAGTGCACTGACACCAGCTCTGTTTCCAGACTGAGGAAGAGAAGTCAATAGCAGCGCGGTCCCAGCGGTCTGGTGTGACGGCCGGAATGACGTCACTCCCAGCGGTCTGGTGTGACGTCACCACGGATAGTGTGACGTCACTCCCGACTGACTGTGACGTCATCAGCTCGCGGGACCGCTAGGGGAGTAGTGCAAATTTTGTTTTTCCAATCAACGATTTAAGATCCATAAACAAGTGTGAGTTTGCTCGTGGGGCTCGCACAGTAATGCACAATATTGATTTTTCTCAAAGTCGCTGGATGAATCAAAATCAAGGCGACTCATTGCACTGTGGGTTGTTCATTTCGTAGTTATTCCATATATGCAGCTCCGTTGCCAGCTCACCTGACCACTGCTTCGCCTGTGGCAGTGACGTCGGTTATCGCGCTATTTTCGGCCGCTCAGCTGTGGCGGGCTGGGGTTGACACAGATAGGTACGGCCGCGTCCGCACGTGACAGGCGCGGTGTGATTGCGGGGGGAGCCTTGCTTGTCGTGGTGTTCGAGGTAGATAGCCGTCCGTCATGGTGGAGCGATAGGAGGCTCCGACAGCCGCGACTTCCTGGTGACCGGCGACGACCCGTGTGTAGCCGGCGACCGGGCACTGCTATCCTGACATCCTCTTCTATATATCTATCCTGTCTGTCGAGCTGATATACCAGTATAGCCATACAGTATAGTCATACAGTACAGAGCTCATATACCAGTATAGTCATACAGTACAGAGGTCATACAGTATACAGCGCTGTCCGGCCTTTCTCTGGAAAAACAAATACCAGTCGGTGTAGACATGTTGATTGAGATTGTGCGATACTCTGCTTGCAAGCGTCAGATCAGTGGTTGAAAAGAATTGCCGAGTTAAGGTGCTGAGTAATTTGAGAGTTAAGGTGCGAAATTGATGCCTAGGAATGCGTGCGTGTAAAGAAACATCGTAATCTGTGGACACGGACGGATCTAGAACGACGTGGAACGACGTGACTCCGTGTTTTCGCCGCTTGCAAATGTATAAAAGTTTTACGAACTGGAAGTATCCGCCTTATGATGTTTGTCTGTGTTTTGTTTGTGTTTTGTGTTTGTGTTTTGTGCACACAAACTTTGAGATGTCTTAATAACCGCTTTGGTCGTTAAAAAACAAGTTTTCCGTTTTCAACCGATTTGAGTCGCTTCGCGAGTCCTAGCTGGGATGTCGACCCCGGATTCGCTAATGCTTCAAAACTAAGATCACCACTTTATAATCGACTAGGTTCGTATAGAAACCCAGTTAACTACCTGGTTCAAAACTTCAATTGTGTTGCGACCGTTTCGCCAATTTCTCAGATCAGCCTTTGAGTGCCTCACAGTAGTAATCGGTACTAGCGTTTTTGCACATCGGAAATTTAATTATGGTCCGTGTTTTTTTTTTGCGAACCATATGTTTTAAAGCGAGTTATGGTGTCTGAAACGTTATTTTAAAAAGCGAAATCAGCTGATGTTTTATCATAACGATGTATAATATGTGTATTCTCGTCCAATGCCCACATAGACGTGACTGAGCTGATTTCTGAACTAATACCTGACGATACAACGAAGATACAACGATGGCCAGTCTCGTGCGCCATCGGTTGGCATCGCCTGACGTGTGCGCTCGCCGCGGGTCCCCGGCAGCGAGTATCCGAGTGAATGTTGTGTGTTTACTTCAGCTATAGCCGGGTATTGTAGTGAATCAGGCGTGCCGACTGACCGATAAATTCGTGACCTCAGACCTCACAAACGACCGATTGCCATCCAATGTCAAATCGTTGACTGTTGTTGAGCCGTGAAATTATCTCTGTGTCGTGGTTTGCCAGGAATAAAGTCCATAGTCGTTGTGGTATGGTATTTTGTCTACGACCTCGTGAATTGAGGTGCCCCGAGAAAAAGAAACATCCAAAACGCCCCGCAAACGTAGCGTGAAGTAATAGGCTTATATTGTCAACAGACTGCAAGTTTGACTTAATGCATTCAAATAATCTGACTGGAAGTACCTACATGAGCCAATGGTAACCGGGTCCTACATGGGTCGAGGTTACCGCGGCTACAACATGGAGCGGACGAGCTTCAAACTGTGGTCACTAGGTGGCAGTAGTATCGCTGATCCGTTTGCAGATGTCGCCACGGTGTGAGTCAATGTATTTGCCAGAAGCTCGCACGGATTTCTCAACAAGGAGTTCGAGTAACAACAAGGAAGCATGCGCAGTGTATACATTTATGGTACATTTTCATACTCATAGATATCATTAGCAAAAAAGAGAATAATCGATAATCTATGGTGCGGCAAAACAGTGATTCTTGAATTTCCAAACAAATCAGTTTGGAAGTCCAGTCTGCTTATTTGACCGGAAGCCCAGTTTCAATCCAACACAGAATGGTTGCAACAAATAATATTAATTAATCAACAATCAGATCCTCCCTCCTCCCTCCTCCCTCCTCCCTCCTCCCTCCTCCCTCCTCCCTCCTCCCTCCTCCCTCCTCCCTCCTCCCTCCTCCCTCCTCCCTCCTCCCTCCTCCCTCCTCCCTCCTCCCTCCTCCCTCCTCCCTCCCTCCTCCCTCCTCCCTCCTCCCTCCTCCCTCCTCCCTCCTCCCTCCTCCCTCCTCCCTCCTCCCTCCTCCCTCCTCCCTCCCTCCTCCCTCCTCCCTCCTCCCTCCTCCCTCCTCCCTCCTCCCTCCTCCCTCCTCCCTCCTCCCTCCTCCCTCCTCCCTCCTCCCTCCTCCTCCCTCCTCCCTCCTCCTCCTCCCTCCTCCCTCCGCCCTCCGCCCTCCGCCCTCCGCCCTCATCCCTCCTCAGGGACACTCTGGCGGGGCCCAGGTCTGACACAGCGGCCGTATGACGCTGGAGGTGGTGCAGTAGTAGTCCCTCCATCCCGCAGTCTGCAGCTCCACACAGTCCTCGTTGCCGTTGTTGTTGGGCTGTCCTGACATCCAGTAGGGCAGCGTGCTGGAGACGGCGTCGCCGCCGTCGTCGCCCACAAACTGGCCCTCCACGGCCCTGTCGTGCACCCCCAGCCAGCTGCGCCAGCCGGCAGACGCAGAGAGCGCACACTGGTTCTCGGCGTCGGTGCGGGGCACGGCCAGGTGGGCCAGCAACCGCTGACAGCGGGAATTGGCCGCAGTGTAGCTCTCCAAGACGTTGATCAGCCTGAAGCAGTGGCCCGCACACGGCATGAAGCTCCCGGGGCAGTAGCACAGCGACCAGTCTGGGGGCAGACGACGCACAACAGAGGCCGGCTCAGCTGCCAGGGTCGCTTACGACAGAACAGGAAAGGCGACGTGTACAGGAACAAGTGCCACCAGGCCCTGCTGGTATTGAGTTAAAGGCGACGCGTGTATAGGAACAGGTGCCACCAGGCCCTGCTGGTATTGAGTTAAAGGCGAAGGGTGTGTACAGGAACAGGTGACACCAGGCCCTGCTGGTATTGAGTTAAAGGGAAATAATGACCTTTTGATTTTGTTAGCAACAATTTCTTAGGCTACCGTTATGGTTTTAAAATTATTTTATTTAAATTTAAGAATTAAATCAAATTATTCCCAAATTCGAAATTGTAAGTTTGGAAAAAATACAAAACAAGTACCTTGTGTACTTCATGAAGGTCATTGACAAATTCGTCCTTCCCTACCATTGTTTACATCGAGTGCGGCATTTTTGGAGGCTCTGTGACGTTTCCGATCAAACTGAGCGCTGCTCGGACACACGCTAGTAGCGCTTTCGTTCTCCATGGCAACCAGGCGTCAGCCAATCAAAAGCCAGAAAGGGAATACGTTCTGGCTTTTCATTGGCTCACGCCTGGTTGCCATGGAGAACGAAAGCGCTACTAGCGTGCGCTCGAGCAGCGCTCTGATCCGTGAAGCAATCCGTGAAGCATCCGTGATGCATGACTGACTATCAGTATAAGTCATGAATAACAACAACATGCAAACTATACCAACTCGAATAAAATAAGGGCGGAATGAATTGAACCCCAGGCAAGCTAGTATTCGCAAAGCACTCGGCACTGCGCCACAATAGCAAAAGGTGAGGGAAATGCATATTGGATACAATATTATTACGTCACAAGTTTCTGAAGTGTCAGCTACCATGAAATACAGTGATACAATACCTTTAATAATGATTAACAAGAAAATTCAAACTTAAAAACAATAATTTGAATAAGTCTTTAATTAGCTTTCAACTCAACATCAGATATATTTTGCAATGCTACACAAGAATGGCACCAGTGACGTCATTAACAAAGCGTGTTACGGGACTTGGGTATACTAATCGGGAACAACTCGCCACAATGGTTAAGTGCGCCGAGAAGCATGACAATGACTTTGTAAACAAATCGCCGACGCTAAATAGGTCGCCGTCGATGTGCATCGATGAGCTTCCGATTTAATTGCCAGTTTTGTGTTATTTTTTGTTAGGTTTTGGGGAAAAATTATTATTTTTCATGATAATATAAAGCATAGTGTTATATACAGCCACAGACAAATTATACAATACTCCTAATGTTGAAAACAAATGAATCGATTTTCACAAATTGAGGGTCGCAACCACTAACTATGCCGCAGGTTGATGTGCATCGATGAGCTTCCGATTTTATTGCCACTTTTTCCAATCGCTGTTAGTTTTAGAAGATCGCCGGGCATATAATCACAGCAAGCAGAACGCACAATATATTTTCCACTCCATTGCGTACAAACACAATACGGGAAAAGCCCGTAGTTTAATGAGGACCAAAAGTACTTGCAAGTACCGGTTCGTTAAAAGTGTGGAACGCTTATCAACTTTAACTTGAAATATCTTTCGGTAGGGAAGTTTTCATGCAAAATGTGATGAATTTACAATATATTTTGGTCTCGTCTGGCGATCTCAAGTGCTAACTCCATTTTTGTGAAAAAAAGGTAATTATTTCCCTTTAAAGGCGACTTGTGTGTACAGGAACAGGTGCCACCAGACCCTGCTGGTATTGAGTTAAAGGCGACGCGTGTACAGGAACAGGTGCTACCAGGCCCTGCTGGTATTGTATTAAAGACGACGCGCGTGTACAGGAACAGGTGCCACCAGGCCCTGCTGGTATTGAGTTAAAGGCGACTTGTGTGTACAGGAACAGGTGCCACCAGACCCTGCTGGTATTGAGTTGAAGGCGACGTGTGTACAGGAACAGGTGCTACCAGGCCCTGCTGGTATGGAGTTAAAGGCGACGCGTGTGTACAGGAACAGGTGCTACCAGGCCCTGCTGGTATTGAGTTAAAGGCGACGCGCGTGTACAGGAACAGGTGCTACCAGGCCCTGCTGGTATTGAGTTTAAGGCGACGCGTGTACAGGAACAGGTGCTACCAGGCCCTGCTGGTATTGAGTTAAAGGCGACGTGCGTGTACAGTAACAGGTGCTACCAGGCCCTGCTGGTATTGAGTTAAAGGCGACGTGCGTGTACAGGAACAGGTGCCACCAGGCCCTGCTGGTATTTAGTTAAAGGTGACGCGTTTACAGGAACAGGTGCTACCAGGCCCTGCTGGTATTGAGTTAAAGGCGACGTGCGTGTACAGTAACAGGTGCTACCAGGCCCTGCTGGTATTGAGTTAAAGGTGACGCGTGTACAGTAACAGGTGCTACCAGGCCCTGCTCGTATTGAGTTAAAGGCGACGCGTGTACAGGAACAGGTGCTACCAGGCCCTGCTGGTATTGAGTTAAAGGTGACGCGTGTACAGTAACAGGTGCTACCAGGCCCTGCTGGTATTGAGTTAAAGGCGACGCGTGTGCAGGAACAGGTGCTACCAGGCCCTGCTCGTATTGAGTTAAAGGTCGCCTTTAACCTTTTTACCAGTATACCAGCGTGTACAGGAACAGGTGCTACCAGGCCCTGCTGGTATTGTATTGTATTGTAATAAACAATTAAAACACTCCATTTTAAAATGGCTATTCCGAGTGTCGGATCAGGGTTAAGAAGATAGACATGCTAAAATACACTCGGTATACAACACACAATCAGATCAGATTAATATAAAAGTACACACACGCTATAGAAAATAAAACACACATGCACACACACCCACGCAGTCACACACTCATTTTCATCGCTTCACACAACTAAAGGTTCGGACACTGCACGCTTAAAGCCCCCAGGGATAAATCACGAATCTCCAGCGGGAGGCGGTTATATACCTGCGCCGTACAAAAAAGAAGGCGCCGCCTGCCTGCTTCGGTTCTCGCGCGCGGGAGAGCCAGATCTGCGTCCTGCCGGGTGGTTCGAGAGCGAAGAGCAGAGTTGACCTGAAGCTGAGAGGAAAGAGCCACTGGCTCCCCGGTGCAGCGAATTTTGTGCAGAAAATTTAATGAGTGAAGTTCGTACAACTGGCGGGCGGTAGGCCAGCCCAGTTCGTCTCGCACGTCCGATATGTGGTCGAATTTGCGTCGGCCAGATACAACGCGCAGCGCAAAATTGAGGATCTTTGGGAGGCGCTGTATATTTTTATCTGACCCGTATCCAAAGACAGCAAGACAGTACCGGACGTGCCAGAGGACCAAGGCATTGACCAGGGTAGGCAGAAGGTCAGGCGGGATCTGATGACGCACGTGGGACAGGCCGATGAGGATACCGTTGCATTTTTTTTTTGACGAGAGCGGACACGTGAGAGTCCCAGGCGAGGTGCTTGTCGAACACCACGCCAAGGTTCCTCACCGTAGGGCCCTCACGGATCGTATCCTCGCGAAATCGAATGGAGATCGGGACTAAGCCACGGCAATTCTGACGGGAGCCAAATACGATAAGTTCAGTTTTGCCGGTGTTGACCTTCAAACCGTGGGAGTGGAACCAGGCATCCAAAGAGTTTAAAACCTGTTCCATGGTAGCAATAAGCTGAGGGAGTGAGTCTTTTTGCCAGAGAGTAGAATTTGGGTATCGTCAGCGTACTGCACCACGTGCGCCTCAGGGGCAAAGAGGGGGAGGTCGTTGGCGAAAATCTGAAAAAGGAGCGGGCCAAGTGAGGAACCTTGGAGAACACCCATAGGATTGGGGAGAGGACTGGAAAGGAGCCTGTTTCCCCGCCCACCAGTTGTACAAACAGATTGAGTATGGCCACGGAGGTAAGAGGAAAACCATGTCGGATCGATCGGGCCTGGCTTGAAGTTAGGAAAGAAGTTTTGAGTGGTCGATGACGTCAAAGCATTTGGAAAGGTCGAGAAGACAGAGAAGCGTGAGTTCCTGGCGGTCGGTAGCAGAAAGGATGTGGTCGGATACGGTAACTAGCGCAGTTTCTGTGGATAGGCTGGAGCGGAATCCGTGCTGGGAAGAGGAGAAAAGATAATTTGCAGACATATAGGAGTATAGCTGCTGCTATACTCTTATATGTATATACTCCTCTACCTATATGTATATTGGTATGGAGTTAAAGGCGACGCGTGTACAGGAACAGGTGCCACCAGGCCCTGCTGGTATTGAGTTAAAGGCGACGCGTGTACAGGAACAGGTGCTACCAGGCCCTGCTGGTATTGAGTTAAAGGTGACGCGTGTACAGGTACAGGTGCTACCAGGCCCTGCTGATATTGAGTTAAAGGCGACGCGCGTGAACAGGAACAGGTGCCACCAGGCCCTGTTGGTATTGAGTTAAAGGCGACTTGTGTGTACAGGAACAGGTGCCACCAGGCCCTGCTGGTATTGAGTTTAAGGCGACGTGTGCAGGAACAGGTCCTACAAGCCCTGCTGGTATTTAGTTAAAGGTGACGCGTGTACAGGAACAGGTGCTACCAGGCCCTGCTGGTATTTAGTTAAAGGTGACGCGTGTACAGGAACAGGTGCCACCAGGCCCTGCTGGTATTGAGTTAAAGGCGACGCGCGTGAACAGGAACAGGTGCCACCAGGCCCTGCTGGTATTGAGTTAAAAGCGACGCGTGTGTACAGGAACAGGTGCTACCAGGCCCTGCTGGTATTGAGTTAAAGGCGACGTGCGTGTACAGGAACAGGTGCTACCAGGCCCTGCTGGTATTGAGTTAAAGGTGACGCGTGAACAAGAACAGGTGCTACCAGGCCCTGCTGGTATGGAGTTAAAGGCGACGCGTGTGTACAGGAACAGGTGCTACCAGGCCCTGCTGGTATTGAGTTAAAGGCGACGTGCGTGTACAGGAACAGGTGCTACCAGGCCCTGCTGGTATTGACTTAAAGGTGACGCGTGAACAAGAACAGGTGCTACCAGGCCCTGCTGGTATGGAGTTTTAGTCGTGATGCATTCGTACCACATAGAATGAACACATTTTGAAAATATAATGAATCTATGGCTTGGCAGAATATTATTTGCACGACTACACCTTTTTAACTTCAAATTAAAATAAGTCAAGTTCAAATGAAAATAAGTTAAATTCAAATTAATACAAGTCAAATTCAAATTAAAACAAGTCTAATTAAAATTAAAATAAGTCAAATTCAAATTTAAAAAAAATATAATTAAAATTAAAACAAGTCAAATTAATATTAGAATAACTCAAAGCACTTTATAGAGTTTAGTGCTTGTGCGAGGAACATACTTGATATAATTAATAAACTAAAAAGCATGACCTTTTCCTCGAAAATGTGAAAATCCAATGTTATCCAAATGTTATTATTATGTTGCAATATTTCGGCCATAAGTCTTTATCAAACCAGGCCTTTATCAAACGGACCTTATCAAGGTCGGTTGGATAAAGGCCTGTGGCCGAAATATTGCAACATAATAATCACATTTTCATAACATTGGATTTCCACATTTTCGAGGAAAAGGGCATGTTTTTTAGTTTATTAATTATAATAACTCAAATTCAATTTAAAGCGTCCTCAAAACTTGGTCATTATACATTTACGGTAGACCCGATTACGGTAGACCCGATTACGGTATAACGGATGCTAGTGCACATCAGTGCATACTGCATGTCACGCATTACTCACACCTTTTGTCTCGATCGACGATCGATTGTATTACTTGGAGATGCCTATAGAGGGCTATATGAGGCATGCATATTTAAAGTTTAAAAAAATGAAATTAAAATTAAAACTAAAATTAAAATTAAAATAACTCATTCAATTTAAAGCGTCCTCAAAACTTGGTCATTTAATGCCTATATATCATATGCATTATACTAGCGAAGGAACAACTCCGCAGCGAATTTACTGGCACTTGCAGCGAAATAGCGTAACACAAAAGGAATTCTGCTTTGTCTCGGCGTAGCATGCCTTTGCGCCTATCCATACAATCTGGTGACTGGCGGTAATATGGATCACATCCGCGTCTGTCATTGCAGCGGCATCAAGGAAATGTGAGAGAAAAAAATCCAACACCATCTCTTTTTATTGATACATTTATACAGTTTGCGAAATTCGCAATCTGCAGATTAGCAGATACCTTGTTCCCAGTATACCAGCAGATACCATGGTATCCGTTCCCTAAATCGTTGTCATATGCCGTTCTATCCCGGTCCCGTACCTATCCTGCCTGATGTCCGTGAAGTTGGCGACTTATTTAGCGACATATTTAGCGACGACCTCCGATGTCTCCCAAAATGACATATATGATCAATTAGATCACGAGAAACACGAATATGATGTTTGTTTTTCTATAGCACGTGTCTGTCAAGGTCAAAATCAAGGTCAAAGAAAGTTACTGTTCGACTTTGATTTTTTTTACCATAATGTAGCTCAGGAAAAGTTGTAGTCGCACATCGAAAATCAAATTAATCGAGGTCCAAATTCAAGGTCAAAATCAAGGTAAAATGACGGGGAACTGAAAAAGTGGCAGAAGTTAATGCTCGATTTTTTTTTAAACCAAGATGTAGCTCAGGAAAGGTTGTAGCCGCACATCGAAAATCAAATTAATCGAGGTCCAACTTCAAGGTCAAAATCAAGGCCAAAGGACGGGGAACTGAAAAAGTGGCAGAAGTTACTGCTCGATTTTGATTTTTTTAACCAAAATGTAGCTCAGGAAAAGTTTTAGCCGTACATCGAAAATCAAATTAATCGAGGTCCAACTTCAAGGATTAATTTGATTTTCGATGTGCGGCTACAACTTTTCCTGAGCTACATTTTGGTTTAAGAAAATTCAAAATCGAGCAGTAACGTCTGCCACTTTTGTCTTTTGACCTTGATTTTGACCTTGAAGTTGGATCTCGATGAATTTCATTTTCGATTTGTGGCTACAACTTTTCCTGAGCTACATGTTAGTCTAAAAAAAAATCAAAATCAAGCAGTAACTTCTGCCACTTGTTCAGTTCCCCGTCCTTTGACCTTGAGTTTGACCTTGAAGTTGGACCTCGATTAATTTGATTTTCGATGCGCTGTTATAACTTTTCCTGAGTTACATTTTGGTTAAAAAAAAAATAGAGCAGTAACTTCTGCCACGTTTTCAGTTCTCCATCTTTTGACCTTGATTTTGACCTTGAAGTTCGACCTAGATTAATTTGATTTCCAATGTGCGGATACAACTTTTCTTGTGCTACATTTTGGTTTAAAAAATCCAAATCGAGCAGCAACTTCTTCCACTTTTCAAGTTTCCCGTCTTTTGACCTTGCATTTGACCTTGAAGTTGGACCTCGATTAATTTTGATTTTCGATATGCGGCTACAACGTTTCCTGAGCTACATTTTGGTTAAAAAAAATCACAATCGAGCAGTAACTTCTGCCACTTTTTCAGTTCCTCGTCCTTTGACCTTGATTTTGACCTTGAAGTTGGACCTCGATTAATTTGATTTTCGATGTGCGGCTACAACTTTTCCTGAACTACATTTTGGTAAAAAAATAGCACTGTAACTTTTGCCACTTTTTCAGTTCCCCGTCCTTTGAACTTGATCTTGACCTTGATGTTGACTTCGATGAATTTTATTTTCGATGTGCGGCTACAACTTTTCCTGAGCTACATTTTGGTAAAAAAAATCAAAATCGAGCAGTAACTTCCTTTGACCTTGATTTTGACCTTGAAGGACACGTGCTATATAAAAACAAACATAATATCCGTGTTTCTCGTGAGCTAATTGATCATATATGTCATTTTGGGAGAAATCGGAGGTCGTCGCTAAATAAGTCGCTAAATAAGTCGCTAACTTCACGGACATCCTATCCTGGTCCTATATCCCGCAGCCCGTTCGCATTTCCCCGCTTGTTTCTGGCTGCACCTTACGCGGAACCATAACCCTATTTTTAGTATCACTACTGTAATTTATTTATCAGTTCATTGTCTCGCAAACCAAAATAGTTGCCAATTATCGTCTTGAAGTCCAAGATCCCTACGGCGTACGCTAGAACATATCCAGGGAAGCATTAAATGGAGGACATGCTACTCAAAATTACAAGGAACTGGGACAGTCGCTGTTAAAGGGACTGTCCCACCTTAACATTATATTTGAGTTGAGATAGCCATGTTGTTGGATTTGCATTGCAATATAGTAGGGTAGCAGTTAAAACAACCACATAGGTCTAATCGAAAAGAAATTCGAGCTTGGCCTTGACAATTGTAACAAATAAACCCTACGTTATTTGAATAGGGGTCTAAAGCCGATGACGGTGTCTCTCTTTACCAAATGGTGATGATAGTCGACTTGTTTTAAGGCGAACCTTGGAGATATTTGCTACGTTTCAATGGTTTGGTAATTGGTTTGTTTTGTATTCAAAGCGCCAGAATTGTCTCGAAATAATGGTGCCATAATTTAGCAGCGTAAAGGATTTCTGTGTAGAGAGCTCAATATGACATCAACCCAAATATTAAAACTGAACTTTTTTATGAAATTGAGCCCTTTTTGCCAGAAACAAATGTCAATGGTGTTCGGCAGCAATTAATTCATATTTTGCACCACAAGTGGCGTAGATTTGACAACTTTTGGGAAGGTGGGACAGCCCCTTTAATTAAACTTCATCTTAAAGGGAATAATTCACCTTTAACATGGAGGTTTGGACTGAGATAGCAGATTTGTAGAGCAGATATCAAAATGGGTTGTGGGGAAAGAATTACCTCCCTACGTTAAGTAATTTCGACACAGGACTAGTGGGCCCGGTTTCATATCCGCTGTTCCGGGCCACGATCAGTACATCTTGCTCGCCGCTCGCCGCCGCCGGCTCGCCGCCGGAGGCAGGTACACTCTCTGGCACGTAGTCTCTGGTCACGACGCCTCGTTAATATCCGTTCAGCCGCCCGGGCGGCGCGGCGGCCCCTTGTCAGAGACTGTACTTGGCGTCAGGCGGAGCGGGGCGGAGCCAGAACGTCAGCTGCTATCGTACGATTTCTCGTGAAATAGAAAGAGAAACTTACTTCTTTCTCCACATATATCCATCAGTTGTCCAAACCAAAGTCATATTCGTAGTTTTGAGCTCAAGATGCACCTAATGGTTGAACTTCAAGACAATTTTCAAGGTGACTTTATAAAAATCACCCCAAAAATTTGCGTTTCAAACGCAATGAGTATCTACATAACCGAGGGATCAAAGCTGCCAGGAAGTAAACTTAATTTCTTCGAGGGAAGGATACATCGCCTCTCTTCATTTTGAGGGAAGGATACATCGCCTCTCTTCATTTCGAGGGAAGGATAAATCGCCTCTCTTCATTTCGAGGGAAGGGTACATCGCCTCTCTTCATTTCGAGGGAAGGATGCATCGTCTCTCTTCATTTAGAGGGAAGGATACATCGCCTCTCTTCATTTCGAGGGAAGGATACATCGCCTCTCTTCATTTCGAGGGAAGGATGCATCGTCTCTCTTCATTTAGAGGTAAGGATACATCGCCTCTCTTCATTTCGAGGGAAGGATACATCGCCTCTCTTCATTTCGAGGGAAGGATACATCGCCTCTCTTCACACGTCTCCCAACCAAATAAGCAAACATATAGACGGCCGGTGGCTGAACCAGTGATTACACTAGAGTATAGTTTAGCCCCTCATTCAGCTGTCGTCACAACTAACCTGGCTCCTCCGTTGCTCCAGCGGTTGTCGTGGTCGGGGCTGGTGTTGTCGGTATCGTCGTTGTCGGTTTCATCGTAGTTGGAGTGGTTGGAGTGGTAGTTGGAGTGGTTGTAGTTGTAGTGGTTGTAGTTGGAGTGGTTGTAGTTGGAGTCGTCTGTATCGTGGCTGTCAGGTTCGCTGTTACTGGTGTCGGTGTGGTTGGTGTCGTTGTTTTTAGTATTGTCGCTGTTGCTGTCTCCGCGGTCGGTGGGGGACTTACCACATACGGCAGTCGGCGGTAGCCGGCCGGTCCGTCATAGCTCCCCGTCACGGTCAGTTCTGGTACAGTGACGTCATAATCGTCGGCAAACAGCTGACAGGAGCGCCGGTCGGCGTCGAAGGAGAATCCGCCGCAGCGCGGCCTCCCTCCGGCCGTACATTGGGCCGAGCAGTGCAGTCGCGAGGCGGCCCGAGTCGGGACTTCAGCGGTACCGGCTAAGGCCCCGCTCTGGCGGCGGAACACAGCCGCGCTGCCGCCGCCCAGGGCTGCCATATGGTATGATGTCAGCAGCAGACAGCAGAGCAGAGCGAGGCGGGCCGACATGGCCGCTGACGTGTGCTGCTGCCTAGCAGGCGCGGTGTCAAGTGAGTCGGGCAGGCCGCCGCACAGCCGGCCAGCCGCTGTGTTGTCCCAGGTGGCCGACCACGCACAGAACGCCAACTGCAATTACCGCACCAGCTGATTGCGTTTCTTTTTCCTTTCCATTCCGTCTCTGTTATTACGCGTCGCTACCAGTATGTTTGGTCATCGGAAGACGTCTAGACCCGACCAAAGTCAACGGCAATGTCTGGGATAAACACTAATTTCCGCGTCACCTTCGCTCTATTTCACTGGCCATGTGTCAAAATGATCATCCTAAGGAAACAATACAGTTGACTGTTCAGGACAGGTTGCTGGAATTGTTGCCACTTCCGCGGAATGCTTGTCAGCCGTTATCTACCAGTAAGGCGCCGTAGTTGGCGAAGAACGAGCGAGCGCGAAGGAAATGTGTGGGGAATTTCAACTCGATCGGGCAAATATTTACTGAAATACAAAAACGGGTGCGCACGTGCAGAGGCACCCACCCTTGACTTGTGGGAAAGTAGGGGCTGAGAGGTCCCTAACTAAACACCAAATTTGAACACAATCGGCTCAGCCGTTCCTGAGATAAAGAATAGGGATGTGCACGTGCGCACGTGCAAAGACACCACACCCCTGACTTGTGGAAAGGCGGCGGCTGAGAGGTTCCTAACCACGCGCCAAATTCGAACACAATCGGCTCAGCAGTTCCTGCGATACAACATATGGGTGTGCACGTGCGCACGTGCGCACATGCAGGGGCATCCCACACATGACGTGTGGGAAACTGGCGGACGAAAGTTCCTTTACCAGACACCAAATTTGAACACAATCGGCTCAGCCGTTCCTGAGATATAGGATAAGGGTGTGCACGTGCGCACGTGCAGAGTCACCCCACCCCTGACTTGTGGGAAAGTGGCGGCTGAGAGGTCCCTAACCACACACCAAGTTTAAACAATCGGCACAGCCGTTCCTGCAATATAGAATAGGAGTGTGCACGTGCGCACGTGCGGAGGCACCCCACCTCTGACTTGTGGGAAAGTGGCGGCTGAGAGGTCCCTAACCACACACCAAATTTGCACCCAATCGGTTCAGCCGTTTCAGAGTTTTTGCGAGAAAACACTTTTAAACACCCCTCACGCGGCACGCGGCACGCGGCACGCGCAGTGGTAGCCACCCACACGAGTCAGCACCGGTCTCAAACAGGGTAGATTGGATGGGGCTGCTTAGCAAAGAAGTCCGCTTGTTAATCGGACGTGTGGTTGCAGAGATATGAGCTTCTCAAAAGCGTCGCCACGGGTCGGGCCGGGCCGGGTCGGGCCGCTCATAATCATATTTTTCCCATATACCACGGAAGGATGAGCGAGCGCTTCGCGCTCGCCCGTAATCACATGTGTTGTGGTGCCCGTCAGAAAATATTGTGTTGATTATTTTCATCCAGAGCGTT
>JAXIVJ010000914.1:82500-157500 GCA_036785665.1 Chirona hameri
CAAATATAGAGAAAGCTTTTACGCTGCCAAATATAGAGAAAGCCTTTACGCTGCCAAATATAGAGAAAGCTTTTACGCTGCCAAATATAGGGCACAATCGTTTCAGACAATTCTGGCTACTTAAATACAAACATTGTGGAAATGTGTCTTCTTTCGCACAAAATACAATGACGAGTGCGAGGCATTGCGATAGGTCGATTTTTTTAAAACAAGCAATCCATAACTGAGACTTCAAACAACGCGAAAACTTTCAACTTGGACCACAACCTATCGCGTTGGCCGTTGTTTACATCGTACTCGGTAATCCAGCCAAGGTTCGAGAAATACAGGTCGTCTGACTTCCAGGACCAACAATCTTTGTTAGCCAATCAGCGGCAGCACTACCATATACCCAATTTTGCAAATTATAAACTTAATTGCTTAAAAACGGATAAGTTTGGGGGAAATGACCTTAATAATTTATACATTTCAATAACGGCCAAAGATAATGGCTATCTCAGTTCAAAACCAATACAAAGGTGATTTTTTAACTTGTTTAACACGCGCCCTGGAGGGCCTCTGATAATTACACGCCCTGTAGCCTTTTTCATAAAGTTCGATTAGTAACTTTTGTATGTGTAAGATTGTAGGTTTGTAGTTGTAGTTGTACAAATATGTTTCATAAAGCAAAAACTACAATTTACAATCACAAACAACAAATCTACAAACATACACATACAAATTGTACAAATCCCGGCCCAAAATGCCTGGTGTGTTTCATAAAGGGCAGCTGAGTGCCCAAACAACGGAACAATTGTACAATGTATGTATGTATGTATGTATTTACTTCACGGGACATCCACAAATTGGCGTGGCTATTAAGCCCCGGATCGAGTGGGGGAGTAGAACATGCAGGGAAAGAGAACACACAGTCGCACAGCCTAAATCCTAAAACCACAAACATTCACATATGTCACGACACACACGGCAAACTGTACAATATATCGGGCAAACTACAACTGCAATCTACAATGCCCTTTCGGTGTGTAGAAAACTGCAACCTTGGAGCGGAGAACATCTTGTATGAGAACATCTTTGTTTTGCCTCACCATTTGAATAGGAAACTGTTCCCGTGTCGTTTAGCTCTACGAATTTTGCATCCACATAATACCAGTAAAACGCCTTAATCGGCGGTAACCGAGCGGCGAGCGGTATCTGTTGCTTCCCTGGGACAAACTACATACAAATTTAGTTGTATTGAATTGTTCATGATCTCCTTTCTCGAATCCGCCGAAAGGGAGTACGTCCTGAGTGCTGCATGCTTCAGCGTATACATAACAAATGCTTAGATTAATAATGTAATTTTTGATCAAAAATAATTTGTGTTCATGTCGAAGTTTGCGTATGCCACGCGCTGTGGTACCACCCCTATCAGAATGCAACATACCGAAATCAAAATTGATTTGATGGTCCTATCCAATGGTGAAAACCTGATCTCAATCGGAGCCTGCGGCGGATCCAGGATTTTCTAAGGCTTCAGGCCCGAGGGTGGCATATTTCCTCGGTGACAGGGTCGGCATGGTCCAGAGGGGCGCCAATCCAATAGGTCAATTATACGGGTAAAATATGCCTCTTCCTTAACCCGCGCCCTGGGGGGGGGGGGAGAATCTGCCCCCTCCCGTATTTTCTCAATATCTTGAAAACTATGATAGATATTGAAGTGAAACGTTCCGTACCTGATGTAATCAGGGGCCCGGGAAAAGGGGGCAGCGGGGGCGCTTGCTCCCCCCCCCCCCCCACATTTGGACCGGGGGGCAGCGCCCCCCCCCCCCCAACTTTGGCGTGGCAGAAGTTTCCCTAAAAATGAGCTCTTTCAATTTTCTTCATAGAAAGTAATATAAAACATAAAAGCCTCCTTATGTCACTTTCATTTTGTTTTGCTGGTTTTCTTTTATAGCATGTCATATAAGTATTATATAGCTTTGCCTTTATAGCAGTATCGCATCGTAAACCTTTCTTTTCCCTCCTTTTCCTTTTCCATTATATTATATGAATTATAATGGCAAATTTCAATTGGGTAAATTTGGTAGCAGTTGTCTGCTTGGCGCGTCGTCGTTAAAATGACGCACTGACGGCGAGAAACATCTGCTGCATTTTGTTTATAAGTTTATCCCACGTCAACGTTACGGATGTGGTCAAACGGGCGTGCGGCCCTCTAGCTGTCCTCTCTGTCTCTGCCGATGGGGCGGCAATTGCAAGCAAGAGTTATCGTGAATGTCTTAGGTTATCGTGATACGGTGATGAAGGGATTGGTGTAGCCCACACTGGTGGGCTTCTTCAAGAAATAAAAACGTCAGGCGTCAGGTACGAGTATTTTATCAGGCGACAGGCGGGTTCACAAAGACATTCGGTTCATAGTAAGAAACTGGAGGGGGGGCATCTCCCCCACGTTTTTTTCTTCATAATTTGTGTTTTGTTTATGTTAACCCGCGCCGTGTCCGGGGGCGGGGCGTTTAGACGCCCCCCCCCCGGTTTTTCAAGAATAACAACACAACGGAGACACGCAGCGCCGCCGTTTTTGGCACAGCTGTTTGGGCATCAATTACTCACATTGTGTGAAATTATTGGCCACTGGTCATGTCAGGTCAGGTCACCAGGCTAGGTCATGTGGCCCCACATCCAAAGTAGTTTACGGCCGTACCAATGCCACAGTTTTTGGCCGATCGGTTTAAAACTTACATGATTTCATAAGGTCATAGGCACCTACAATTCGAATATCGAAGATTGTGTATATCGGTGACCTAAGGTCGAGTCAATTTCGTGACCTCCCCATTATAAGTCAATGGGGAAATATTCAAATGCTTCCTATTCTGAGGATACGCATGATATCAGTCCATTTCCTTCTGGATAATATTATCATAGGCTATTATTGATGATCCAGGTGCATTTTTTGTTCGTTGACCCCTACAGGGTCAGCCGAGGTCATTTGAGGTCACCAACACACTTTATCAATAACTCGATAGAATGAAGATAATGAAATGAAACCGGCATCATTATTTGTCTCGTCGAGACACGTCTCCTAATATGCAACATGACCTATTTGGGTCACCACTTGACCTTGACATGAGGTCAAATTTATAAGTTGACCTACACTGGTCAACACCAATGTGTTTCGAAGCGCCTTGACGAGACAAACACAATGGCGTCAAAATCATTTCCCTATCTTTATTATATAAATAGGTATTTGCGACCAACTATTTGCAAAACAAATAGTTTTTTGACCTTTGATGACCTCTGGAGCCTAAACTATTCACCTCAACTAAAATTTGGTGACCCTTGACTGCTTTTATATTTCAAGAGCTTCTTTCGATTGCTTTTTCCGTTTGTTCCTAGCTATTATAGTTTCCGAGATATTTTGGGGTTTCTGGAGCGATGTCCTAAAACTGGAAAATCTGACCTTTGATGACCTCTGGTGACCTCAATACTGACCTGAACCAAAAAATGTCTGAAATAGATTCAAATTGATTTTATATGAGCTTTCTGCTTCTGCTTTTGTCCACGTCCCATAGGAGCCGAGTTCGGGGAGGGGCGGCGTCGAAACGCCCCCCCCCCCCGGCACGGCGAAGGTGGCGCCGAGCACCAGCACTTGGGCACCAGCACCAGCACCACCCTTACTTTGGCCATATCTGCCAAAGTAGGGATCTGATCATAGAAGTACAAGAAAATATGATGGCGCGATTCGTGCAGTTTCACCCGAGAAAAAACAAACTTGGGTGATGGACATTTTGTTTAGGGCTGATATGGTGTTTGAAGGTGTGAATGTCAGGAAAACAATACATTTTTCGATCGGATCTCCTTATAAGGGCATGCTCCGCCCATTTTGATGACGTCACGACCTAATTTTTGATCGATTAATTTTTAGATCGCCTCCCGTAGTTTGCCCAACTGATGCCATTCAAATTAGTGAAGTAGTTTGGGAGATAATGACGTTTTAGTGACGTCAGGTCATGCCATATTTGGTGGGAAAACATATTTGGTGGGAAATGTTTGAAAAACCGTAGAAAGTCGAGTTGTAAAGCAAATTGCAAAAAATGTAAAATGAAAGAAAATAGCATTTTCTTCAAAATGGCTATCTCGGATTTGCATTTTTGTTAGTTTTTGACCCCCCCCCCCCCCCTCGAAAAAAACAATTGTTTAGGAAAAATCCCACAAAATCTAAATTTTCAAAGATATAAAAAACGGAATATATATTGGATAACCAAGTATGAACGATACCCACACCAAAAATCAAAGTAACATCTTTATTTTTGACTGACTTATGGCTCCCAAGTATGATTAATGCCAGACGTAATTGGTTGAAATTGCATTTTATGGCTTTTAATTGCCAGATACAGGCAAATAAAAGCCACCACTGTATTTATTAGACAAAACTGATGTAGAAATATTACTTTTTTAATTTATATGAATCAATTTCAAATTTTGACCTTATGCAACCTGACCTTGACCCGAACTTCGCCTAAGGGTCATTCTATGGGATCAGGGTGAAAAATTGGCTACTACTATCAAATTAAACGTGTAAAATAACTCATAAAACATGTGTCGCGTGACTTTCGTAGACCTTTTGCCAATAGCTTTATTTTCTGACCTGCCCTTGACGGCTTGACCTTTCCTTACAATCTCAATTTCCCTTATGCGGAAGATGTATTATGCCTCTGAGAGCACTTTTGTGCCATAATAGTCGAAACATAAGGTTTTACATGGAAAGTATAGCAAATCAACACAAATACCTCGATTTTGACATTTCACCTGACCGTGACCCGACATGTGACCTTATTTTGAACATTTCACGTATGTGCTACGTGCGTATCTTTGAGAGCTTTCGATTGCTCCCTTGCGTGTCTCGTTGCGGTTATTGGTTCGGAAGATAACGAGGTGGCAGTATATACCCCCCCCCCCCGTTCGGCTGAATACCCCAGGGGGCGCGGGACCCTTTTAAAAGCCTGGTGGCATGATCGAAGATCTAACTGCGGATCTACGTATACATAGGTTCACATCATTCACAAGGTTTACATGATTTTGTTTTATTCTCCGGGCTAAATGTAGCCCGGAGAAGCAAAACAAAACATATTGTCGCAACATCGGGAAACTAAGTTGCATACGTGGATAAACAAGGAGATACGTGGATAGAACGTGGATAAACAAGGAGCCAAATCTTGTCACCGAGCGGGCGCGAAGCGACCGCTAGGTTTCTCGTAAACTTACTAGAAATGTACATTTGACCCGGCCCGACCCGGCCCGACCCGGTCCGACCCGGCCATACAGACGCTTTTCGGAATGGGTGTTCACCATTAGATAGGTCCATAAAATCAATTTTGTTTATGGTATGGTGCGTTCTGATAGAGGTGTTACCACAGCGCGTGGCAGTTGTGACACGCAAACGTCGAAATGAACAAAAATCTTGCTTAAATGATTCTTGATAAAAAAAATGTCTGTATTAATCTAAGCATTGATTTATACGCTGAAGCATGCAGCGCTCAGGGCGTACTCCCTTTTGGCGGATTTGAGAAAGGAGATCATGAACAATTTAATACAGCTTAATGTTTTATGTTGGCACTAGAATGTATGTTGGCACTAGGTGTAATGTATATAGCCTGCAATTTATGGGTATAATTATCTAGATGGGTGTAATGTATATAGCCTGCAATTTATATAGCCTGCAATTGATATAGCCAGCTAATTTATATAGCAGGTGAGCGTGGCGGGGTGTTGTTGGTGTTGTTGGTGTTGTTGGTGTTGTTGGTGTTGTTGGTGTTGTTGGTGTTGTTGGTGGTGTTGGTGTTGTTAGTGTTGTTGGTGTTGTTGGTGGTGTTGTTGGTGGTGGTGTTGGTGGTGTTGGTGGTGTTGGTAGTGTTGGTGGTGTTGTTGGTGTTGTTGGTGTTGTTGGTGTTGTTGGTAGTGTTGGTGTTGGTGGTGTTGTTGGTGTTGTGGGTGTTGTGGGTGTTGTGGGTGTTGTGGGTGTTGTGGATGTTGTGGGTGTTGTGGGTATTGTGGGTGTTGTGGATGTTGTGGGTGTTGTGTGTGTTGTGAATGTTGTGTGTGTTGTGAGTGTTGTGGTTGTTGTGGGTGTTGTGGGTGTTGTGGGTGTTGTGAGTGTTGTAGGTGTTGGGGGTGTTGTGGGTGTTGGGGGTGTTGTTGGTTATTGTGGGTGTTATGGGTGTTGTGGGTGTTGTGGGTGCTGGTGGTGCTGTTGGTGTTGTTGTTGTTGTTTGTGTTGCTGGTGTTGTTGGTGTAGTTGGTATTGTTGGTGTTGTTGGTGTTGTGGGTGCTGTTGGTGCTGTTGGTGCTGTTGGTGTTGTTGGTGTTGTTGGTGTTGTTGGTGTTGTTCGTGTTGTTGGTGTTGTTGGTGGTGTTGTTGGTGGTGTTGGCGGTGTTGTTGGTGGTGTTGTTGGTGGTGTTGGTGGTGTTGGTGGTGTTGGTGGTGTTGGTGGTGTTGGTGGTGTTGGTGGTGTTGGTGGTGTTGGTGGTGTTGATGTTGTTGGTGTTGTTGGTGTTGTTGGTGGTGTTGGTGTTGTTGGTAGTGTTGGTAGTGTTGTTGGTATTGTTGGTGTTGTTGGTGTTGTTGGTGTTGTTGGTCGTGTTGTTGGTGTTGTTGGTATTGTGGGTGTTGTGGGTGTTGTGAGTGTTGTGGGTGTTGTGGGTGTTGTGGGTGTTTTTGTGGCTTGTGGATGTTGTGGATGTTGTGGATGTTGTGGGTGTTGAGAATGTTGTGGGTGTTATGGGTGGTGTGGGTGGTGTGGGTGTTATGGGTGGTGTGGGTGGTGTGGGTGTTGTTGTGTGTTGTGGGTGTTGTGGGTGTTGTGGGTGTTGTGGGTGTTGTGGGTGTTGTGGGTGTTGTGGGTGTTGTGGTGGTGTTTGTGTTGTTGGTGGTGTTGGTGGTGTTGGTGGGTGATGTTGGTGTTGTTGGTGTTTTTGGTGTTTTTGGTGTTTTTGGTGTTTTTGGTGTTTTTGGTGTTGTTGGTGTTGTTGGTGTTGTTGGTGTTGTTGGTGTTGTTAGTGTTGTTAGTGTTTTTGGTGTTTTTGGTGTTGTTGGTGTTGTTGGTGTTGTTGGTGCTGGTGATGCTGTTGGTGTTGTTGGTGTTGTTGGTATTGTTGGTGTTGTTGGTGTGTTTTGTATTGTTGGTGTTATTGGTGTTGTTGGTGTTGTTGGTGTTGTTGGTGTTGTTGGTGTTGTTGGTGTTGTTGGTGTTGTTGGTGTTTTTGGTGTTGTTGGTGTTGTTGGTGTTGTTGGTATTGTTGGTATTGTTGGTGTGTTTGGTATTGTTGGTGTTGTTGGTGTTGGTGGTGCTGTTCGTGTTGTTGGTGTTGTTTGTGTTGTGGGTGTTGTGATCAGCTCGGCCTAAGATTCGTTCGTGTCGAAAAAAACAATTGACCGTCGCCGGGATTGGACCGGGCCCCTTTGCGCCAAAGTCTGAGGACATACCACTAAGCTAGATCGGCCGATGGTAGCCAAGGCTTATTTTCGATACAGTAGCGGGATACAGGCAGCGAAGGTCTCCATAGTAACCGAGACTCAATCTCCGGTCGAGTGATTTGGACAGGCGCGACGTAGTTCTTGTATCGTTTTAGAGAATCTGTCATTTTAAGC
Source organism: Chirona hameri (assembly GCA_036785665.1). Classification (NCBI taxonomy): domain Eukaryota; kingdom Metazoa; phylum Arthropoda; class Thecostraca; order Balanomorpha; family Balanidae; genus Chirona; species Chirona hameri. The sequence continues at coordinate 90,125 of JAXIVJ010000914.1, forward strand.
TTAATGTTTGTATACATGAATAAATTTTGGCTGGGTATTAGATGATTTTGAATGCACTTTCCGGCCATGTGATTTGTATCGCTTAGAACACATTTTTTGTTGACGGTACGGCGGTTTGCAAAAATGACGTTGGAAAACATTGGTAATGGGTATGTTCCAGGCGGATTTTAGCACTGAAATATTTATTTAGAACGTTAATTTGTACATGCATTTTAGAGAGGATGCATAGGCCTACACATTAGCGAAGTTTCATCACTTCACGTCCCATTGGTTCCGAGCAATGATTTTAATCGTGAAGAACTTGATAAAAGCGTAAATTGCAGCTGTTTAGCGATTAACTTTGCACATGCAGATGGACCGACAGTGGATATTTCGTGCCGCTTCTTCCTCTACACATCTGTGTTTTCGGCTTGTCGGTGCGACTTGTGGTTGCCGAAATATCAGTCAGGTATGCAACAATGTTTGGGCGATATTTTCGTAAGCGGCGTTTTCGCTAAATTAGTGCATTGTCAATGGAGGAATCGTCCGTGTTTGCACGCGGCACCACGCACAAACGACGCAACCGACCGTGATGGGACCCAAAGTTTCAGATATTTAGTCACCAGTCGAGTCGATTAGTTTTTGTCACGACGCTCTGCGTGCCTTAGTCCCTGAGCTATTAAGATTCTGCCATAAGACAACAGGTGAGGCTGAAGCTTTTCCATAGGCGCTAGTGTTGAAGCGGAGTCGACACTATTGCTTTTATAATATAGGATGCATTGAGGCCTGGCAATTTTTCTGGAGGACTAAAATGACTATGTGTTACTACCACGTGTGCTCCCTTATCGTTTCATATTTCAAACCTGTTTTAGCTTTACCAGAGCGCGCTCGCTCAGTCATCGCCCAAAAGGGCGTTTTACTGGTGTTACGACAGTTGAGTTCTTCTTATTGGGTCGCGCCAATCCAAGGGGATTATAAAACGTTTTCAGCGTCGGTCACCAATTTTTACGACATTTGGTCTCAAGATCAAATCGAACCTGCTGTTTCCCAGAGTCAGGTCCATTTTTACCTTACAGGTCTCCTGCAAAGTCAAATTAAATGTCAAAGGACGGGGGACGCTGTAGCGCCCAAAGTTTGCGTCCGATTGCAACACAAATGGTCTCAAACGATGCCCCGTACCCATTTCCAGGATGACAAGTATTCTTGGAGTAAATTTGTTCCCCCGTAACTTTCAAGGTCAAAGGACGGGGGACGCTGTAGCGCCCAACTTTGGGCGCTAACTTGAAGGTCGCGGGGCACAACTCTAAGAATGCTTGTCATTCTGAAAATGGAAAGGACAGGGAAACAATCCCGTCCTTTGACCCTGAATTTGACATTAAAGGTCACGGGGCTTGACCTTGAAGGTCACGGGGCACAATTCTGAACATTCTTGTCATCTTGGAACTGGACACAATGTTTGAGACCAATTTGTCGCGATCGGACGGTAACTTTGGGCGCTACAGCGTTCCCCGTAGTTTGACCTTGAATTTGATATTGAAGGAGACCAGTAAGGTCAAAATGGACCTGATTTTGTTTTAAAGCAGGAGGTGCGTTTTGACGCTAGTCCTTAGGACCAAATCGCGTAAAAATGGGTGACCGACGCTGAAAACGTTTATGTGGAGCTGTGGACATCATGGACATTGGACATTCATCCAATCTATTTTTAGGCGACCAGAGTGTGAAAGGTACAATACGTCAGCACCTTCAACGCCTCGCCAGGCTGATTTTTTTATAAAAAACTGTCACGGTTATTTCATGTGGGTCCAAGCCTCTCCGTAGGCGCCATCCAGGGCGCTAACGGGAGTGGGGAGAGGGGGGCAAAAGCGTGTTATTGGTTTCGAAGGTCACGGGTGCCCGGTCGCCGTCGGAGGGAAGCTGAAGGCGTCGGGGTGCCATCATTCTGAGTGCGCCGGGACACCGCATCGCTTTCAGGCCGGCAAGGTGCAATTCAGGGGCGGTATGATACCTTCCGAGGGTAGCAAGGATGCCTTCTGAGGGCGGCAAAATGTCTTCCGAGGGCGGCAAAATGTTTTCCGATGGCAACATGATGCTTTCCGAGGGCGGCATAATGCGCTCTGAGGGCGGCAATATGCCTTCCGAGGGCGGCAATATGTCTCCGAAGGCGGCATGATGCCTTCCAAGAGCAGCATAATGCGCTCTGAGGGTAGCAGGATGCCTTCCGAGGGCTGCATATTGCGCTACGAGGGCGGCATAATGTGCTCTGAGGGCGGTAAGATGCCTTCCGAGGGTCACAAGACATCTTCCGAGGTCGCATAATGCACTTTGAGGGCGGCAAAATGTCTTCCGAGTGCGGCAAGATGTTTTCCTAGGGCAGCATGATGCTTTCCGAGGGCGGCATAATGCTCTCTGGACTCTCAGGAGGGCATGATGCCTTCCGAGGGCGGCATAATGTGATCTGAGGACGGCAACATGCCTTCCGAGGGCAACATAATGCCTTCCGAGGGCGGCGATGTACCTTCTGAGGGCGGCATAATGCGTTGTAAGGGCGGCAAGATGTCTTCTGAAGGTGCCAGAGTGCCTTTCATGAGTGCTACGACGCTGTCGGTAGACACAAGGGCGCCCTGGCGGCCTCCCGAGAACGCTACAGCGCCTTCGGAGCTGGCAAATCCTTTGCAAGAACGGCGTCGCGGCGCCTTCGGCGCCACGGTGCCCGAGGGCGCTGTTTTCTAAGGCAGGGAGCTTCAGCCCCTACCCCCCCTGGATCCGCCACTGATCGGAGTAGTGGTTGCAAAGTTATTGGCTTCCGAAAAGCGTCTGTATGGCCGGTTCGGGCCGGGTCCAATGTCAATCTGTCTAGTAAGTTGACGAGAAACCTCACGGGCGCTTCGGCCCCGCTCGGTAACAATATATAATTATGTCCCAATTATCTGGAGTCTCCTGGATTCAGGTACCCACCCAGGGGGTGTACTCCGCTCCTTCAACATTGGTAAAAAGTGTGACAACCGCGAGCAGCTTCCAGCATCTTGGCCGTGTTTATCAGATCTGCTCATAAGCTATATTTGGCTATCAGCTAGTATTGACCAATCAGTCTTGAGCAAGCTCGATGATGATTGGTCAGGTTGTGTCAGCCCTCCTGGAGGCCAGGAGGGCCCTTTTCGGCGCGCAGCGCGCCGAAAAGGGCCGACGAGACCGCGCGAAGCGCGGTATAATGGGCTCTGTATCACGCGAAGCGTGGTCTTTAGAGAGTTTAGAGCAATTCAGCGGCCTTTTAGGGCCACCAGGGCCCTCTCTGAAAGACCAGAGGGCCCCTTGGACGTTCAAAAGAGCCATGTGCATGTCAAAGGGGCCCCTGACCAGACCGAAAGGGCCCCTAAGCGGGTCAGAGGGCCCCCTGAACGCGTCGAATGGGCCCCTAGCCAGCACAGAGGGGCTCCTGGGCAGGTCGAGAGGCCCCTGAGCATGTCGGCAGGGCGACAAAGCGGCCAGCGCAGTCCCTTGCCAGGTCATAAGGGCCCCTGAGCAGGTTGGAGGGCCCCTGGACAGACCAGAGGGCCCTGGGAAGTTAAAAGGACCCATGTGCAGGTCAGAGGGACCCCTGACCGGACCAAAAGGGCTCCTAGGTGGGTCAGAAGGGCCCCTGAACATGCCGAATGGGCCCCTAGTCAGCATTGAGGGGCCTCAGGGCAGGTCGGAGGGCCCTCAGAGCATGTCGCAAGGCGACAAAGCAGCCAGCGCAGTCCCTTGTCAGGTCGGAAGGACTCCTTAGAAGGCTGGAGGGCCCCTGGAGAGACCAGAGGGCTCCTGGAAACTTCAAAGGGCCCCTGTGCAGATCGGAGGGTCCCTGACCAGACCGAAAGGACCCCTGGGCGGGTAAAAAGGGCCCCTGAACATGCCGAATTGGCCCCTAGCCAGCACGGAGGGCCCCAGGGCAGGTCGGAGGCCATTGAACATGTCGGCAGAGCGACAAAGCAGCCAGCGCAGTCCGACCAGAACAGTCACTGGGCAGATCGGAGGGGTTCCTGGTAAGTCAGAGGGGCCCCTGGCTAGACCGAAAAGGTCCCTGGGCCGGTCGGAAGAGCCCTTGAACATGCCGGATGAGTTCCTAGCCCGTCTGGAGGGGCCCCTGGGCAGGTCGGAGGGGCCCCTGAGTATGTCGACAGGGCGACAAAGCAGCCAGTGCAGTCCCTGGCCAAGTTGGAAGGACCTCTGAACAGGCCGAATGGGCCTCTTGACACACAAGAGGGGCTTCTTGGAAGGTTAGAGGAGTCCCTGGTCAGATCGGAAGGGCCAACATCACGTAGATATCCCAGACAAAGAGGACTTACTCCACAATACAAAATATTAAAAGCGGAGCTTTCGGGTATATTGTAACACTCTTCGTCAGGGTGTTACAATATACTCGAAAGCTCCGATTGTAATTGTTCTTGTAGAGTAAGCCCTCTTTGTATTATATATAAATATATAGCACCAACTCCACACCATGTCTTTTCGCTTCGCGGATCCCAGACAGTCCCTGAACAGGTCGGAAGGGCGTTGAAAAGGTCGGAGGGGTCCCTAGACGATCTGAAGGGACCCTGGGCCTTTCAACAGTAAGAATGCAGTTGTCCATGGAATAAAACTATACAAAATCGCAACGCTCCGCGGCGCAATTTAACTACAAATTAAATAATAAAATCGACCCGTTTCTCGGCGCATTTGTGTTATGTTGCTACTTTCCTATATATTTGGGGAAAATAGTTCACTTTAAAATAGTTCACTCACATCTTTTTACCGCACTTCAAAAACGCACAATTCGGAATCAGCATTTTTAGAGGTCCGCACCGTGCACAATAATAATAATAATAATAATGTATTTTCACAAAAAGGTCATAGATTATGATACAATATCATGGCTATGGTTTGGCACATAAGCCGTTGGCTTAGCCGTGGTGCCTCTCCCGCCCAATCTGAGGCTGATTTGTATTCAGCTACAATAAATACATTGGCGATACAAATACAAAACAAATGAACAGTTTCGAGCAAAGAACAGTTCTCGCCATCACTCCGGCCGCCGGATACACCCCACCCTCCCACTCCCCAGGCTGCTTAGCGCATCACGTCACCATTCGGGGCTCCCCAGGTCTGTCCGCAGGTGAGTCTCCTCCTTTTTATGCAATTTTGTTTCTTCTAAAAACTTCCGCGTTGGGGTGACTGCTGATAATTAACATGATGAGCAAGGATGAGCATGATGAACCCCCGCCCGCACCGACGCCGCCGCGTTAACGCACGACTCTCACGCGGCGGTACTCCCGCTGCAGAACCACCGACCAGGGGTGCGAGGCGTCGACCCGTAGGCCGGCGCCCCGCACCCCCGGCCGTCCGACCAGCCCCCGCAGAGTATGCAGAGGGCCGGTCCCAGGTTGGCCCGTGTCCTCAGCGGGGGGCGGGCGGCCTGCTTCCGGAGGCACATATATAAACACAATGTATTTTGTATTTTGTTTTATGTGGTGTTTACTAAAAATCGCTTGATATTTATTAAAAATTGTTGAAAGGCTTCAGCTACTGCATTAGCCGTTGGCCCTGTTCCGGAAATGAGATTATTTAATTATGAGTGGTCCATAGGAACGTTGAGTTTTGTAAGATGAGTTAGCAGTGTGGCACGTTGGACAGCGTACAGGGGACAATGCAAGACAAAATGGTTGGCATCCTCTCTTGGGTGACCACAGCAGCATCCAGTTTTCTTTTTTTAAAGTTCATTTCCATTCTATAGCTCAACATTTCACATATTCATCTCTCACACGCACACACACCCATATCAATACCATTGCACAAACATTCCTATATCTCACAGACACACACACACCCACACCCACACCCACACCCACACACACACACACACACACACACACACACACACACACACACACACACACACACACACACACACACACACACACACACACACACACACACACACACACACACACACACGACTCCTCGCTCGTCCGCTCCCTCCCTCCCACCGGCCCTGGTGACCCTTCCGGCGGTCGGGCCCGCGCCATACATATCTACGTCAGAGGGTCGGGCCCACTTCATAATTAACCTACGCTAAATAAACTTAACGCGGCGTGTAGCGGTGGTGGTTAGCAAGCTCGGGCACACACATATATCTCACACATATATCTCAATACCATTGCACAGCTCGCAGTCCCAGTGACATCGTCAGTCTTAACTCTTAATAGCGGTGAAAACAGCGGCAAACGCAAATAGGTTGGAACAGCTGCCCACTTTTCCTCGAACTCTGCAAGCCTGTCGTTACGTTTAGCAATTATTTTCTCCGTCTTTTTATCTATATTTACGCGTGCGATTAATTTAGCAAGGCTTAAGCTATTGTTTTCATTAATAATGCTTTTCCCTATCGCAATAACGTGATTTACAAGCTTGCCTCCATCCATACCCAATATTACCATCTTTCTGCTGAGAGAGATTCTACCAACTCCGCTCAATCTGCTCAGCCATTCGCTAATTTCGTTCCAAAAACGCCGCACGTAATCGCACCCCCAAAATTTATGATCTATAGTATCCCTAACACTGTTACATCTTGAACATCTATCATGTTCGGCTATGCCTATGCGGAATAGCAAGCTATTTGTTGCAACGATTTTGGTCATAATCTTATAATTCAGCATCTGAAGTCGAACTGATGTGGTACTTTTATACATTGATTCATGCGTTACAATTCAATCCACATCTCCAAATTCTATTTCCCAATGGCGTTCCCATGAATTGTGACTTTGCCGGTATTTGTCACTGATTAACCGATGGTAAAACTTTGTTGCCCCACGTCTGCTTTCAAGAACACAACTTACATAAGGATAGATGATTGGTTCCACATGCCTTTCTGTATTACGTTGTGCTATTAAGTGGTTTGGCAAACTTCGAATGAGACCCTGTAAATCTAAAGGCGTAGCTCTCACGCCAAACTTGTCTTTAAATTCCCTATAATTCAGAAAACGTCCTGTTTCGCTCACGACGTCATTAATGTTATGCAGCCCCCAACTCATCCATTGCCCAATCTTCTCATCTTTAAATTTGGTTTCATTTGAATACCATAAACAACAGCGACCTACATCTAATAAGTCTATCACTATCGTTGAAGTTAACTTGGCGTACGCCATTATTGTCTCTTTCCAAAAAGCATTCCCTATCGTTTTTGCCAAATTTGCGAGCGATCGCGCGTTTCTGTTCCATAAAAAGGCACCTTGAGCTATTCTACTATCAAAAAGTGTTGTCCAAACCTGGGTAGAAACTAAATACCTCCTAACCCATGTTATCTTAAGTGCTGCAATGTAGGACTCTATCTCGATCGTCGCTACTCCACCTTCGTTATATTTTTTTGTACATACTGCTTCTTTTGATTCTGTCTGTTCTCCCACCCCATACAAAGTTAAACATCACCTGTTTTAGCTTGTCGATGAACCGCTTGGGTGGTGCAGGAAGAGCGGTAAATAAATGGGTAAATTTTGGTAAGAGCAACGACTTAATGACAATTACTTTTCCCTTAATTGTAAGATTACGACGCTTCCATCCGTTTATGATTGCCACAACTTGGTTCAGCCTATTTTCGAAATTTTCTTGAAAGACTGTACTTTCGTCGTTTGCATAATATACACCTAAGACCTTAAGTTTCTTCACCCATCGAAAATTAAGGTCTTCACAGCCTTTCCTCGACTTCAGCACCCGCCCAAAAAGCTTCAGTTTTGCCTATATTTGGCCTAAGACCGGAAAACTTCGCGAATATTCCCAAGTCGTAGAACAGTGTTCTGCAACTGTTCACGCTACCATCTAGAAAACAGAGAGTATCATCGGCATATGCTGAAACCTTAAACTCGGTGCCGCCTACCGTTATGCCCTTAATGCGTGAGTTTTGACGTATTTTTTCCAACAAACATTCCATCACCACCAAAAAAATGTAGCAGCTTAAGGGGTCTCCTTGCCTACAAGATCTTTGTAGATCAATACTTTCCGAAATGTGTCCATTATAAACAAGTCTCGAGAACGATCCAACATACAAGACATCAAACCACCTTACCACCGATTCGGGGAAATTTCGCTTCTTCAATACCTTTCTGACAAATGTCCAACTTACAGTATTAAAAGCCCCTTCAATGTCCAAGCTCATAAACAAGGCATGCATTCCTTTGCTTTTTAAACATTCAATCAAGTCATATGTCAGACGTGTGTTATCACCCACGAATCGGCCATTCACAAAGCCTGTCTGATCCTTTTCAATGATGGTTGGTATGACTTTCTTAAATCGATTTGCAAATACGGACGATATAATTTTATAACTACCATTTAACAGAGTAATTGGGCGATAGGAATTTATATCATCTCTGGGTTTTTGTGGCTTTGGGATAAGACAAATAATGCCCTCACGTAGAGTCAATGGCAACGCTCCGTTGCTGAAACTTTCCAGTATCATTCGATAGTATGTACTTTTAAGGTCTACCCAGAAGAATTTGAGAAACTCTGCAGGGAAGCCATCAGAACCAGGTGATCTCTTATTACACATTTTCCGCAACGCTAAAGCTAATTCCTGCATTTCAATGGGCTTACCAATTTCTTCCCTTTGCATTTCTGATATTTGCTTCATCGTTAAGCAATCTAAAAAGTCATCTAACTCATCCTCTATAACTGGTCTCTCTCGAAATACTTCTCTAAAATGATTCACAAGAGCTTCGATGATTTCGTTTTGGTTAGTTATCCTCTTCTTTTCATTTAGGAGCGAGGGTATCAGTTTATTCATGTAGTTTCGCTTCTCTAAGCCAAGAAAATAGCCAGTAGACCTTTCACCTGATTCATACCATTTGGCCCTGGATCGTGTGATAATCCCCTCCATCTTTAGCTTCCTCATTTCCTCCAGCCTACCTTTGTACGATTCAAGTCGATTCAAAGTTTCCCCAGTGCAGTGGGTATGCACCTCTAATTCAGCCTCAGCAATGTTCCTTACTACATACTTTTCTTCTCTCAAAAACATTCACTTCTTGTGTATTCCATAAGAGACGGTCTCCGTTCGAATGTTAAGCAAGATAGTCTCCCAGAGCAAGGAATCGCTGATTGTGAATATAATTTCTTCTGGGCGTCTTTTCATGAACTCATACTCATATACCGGCACTGCATACATACATATCGTATCCTGAATGATTAATTTTACCTTTTCTATATATGTCATGTCTTTCAACAAAGCACAATTGAATTTGAAAAAACCCTTTCCTCTTTGCGACTCATTGAGATTCATTTGCATGATCACCATAGAGTGATCTGTGCGGTACCCAGGAGCTACCGAGGCCTGCATAATATAAGGAGAAAGCATCTCAGAGGCAATTCAATAATCTAAGCGAGCCTGCTTAATAACAGGACGCTTCACTCTCCATGTGTATCGTTTTAAATTTCCATTAAGATTGCGGAAAACATCAATCATGTTATTCTCCTCCATGATTCTAAGAAAGCGGTTTCTAGCATTTACGTTGTTTTCTCTTGCATAGTTATGCGTGTCAAGCTCACTATTGAGTGCCATATTTAAATCCCCCGCAATGAGTATTGGTATTGTATCCTCAGCCATGTCCACACACATGGTTTCAATGTTTTCCAAAAACGTGGGATTATCAGAGTTCGGACCGTAAATATTTGCTATTATAATATCAAATTTTTTATTAATTGTCGCTTTCACTATCAGGTAATTACCATTCTCATCTACTTTCCTGGATGAAAATTGTATATCAATATTTTTTGTTAGTATTCCAACGCCTCTTGCGTTATTTGCATACGGTGCTATGAGAATATCCGTGCCCCATAAATTTCGAAACGAGTTTTCCCTCCCCTTAGCACAGTGAATGTCTTGTAGTAGGAATATGTTACAGTCCACGCCTTTTAAGAAGTTGAACACGTCTCTCCTTTTCTTGTACTCTCCGAACCCTCTACAGTTAACTGAGCATACTCTCAACTCACCACTAGAAGCTACTGACATGACCGACCGGACTTAGGTTATGCTAAACGTAACAGACATAATGCCAGCTTTATACCGAGTTTAGTGGGCAGTGAAGAAGAATAAAACGAATCGCAAATAGACTATGCACTTTTCACCAAGACATACTTCTTTACCTCCTGTACACCTACCCACAATGGTAAACATTACCGCTGTCAACCGCCACCTCGCCTTCACACCCACCAACCATTGCACACAACGACATTTACACACGCACACACACAGCCGACCTATGTCCCGACCGGAAGCAGCCGAGAGGCTGCGCAAAACATGTTGCCACCTGCATGCAACGGGATGCACGACCCGACCACCCACAACTTTGCGTGCGTAACTCGACAGCCACCGACAAACTAACAAATACATAAACAAACATGCATTCATACGATCGGCACAGCGTACAAACACACGAGACACACCAACACAGAGCAAAAGAGGGGCATCCTGGAAGACAAACGTGTAACAGAAAACTAACATGCAACAGAAAACCTGAGGGCAGGCGAAAAACGGTCGACAGTTCACAACAGCGTTGCAACATATAAATGTTGTTACTGAGACAAGCAGTTTTAGTATAATACAAACATAAAAGGCTATTAACTGGAAGTAGTGTTACTTATCTAAGTCAAGGGTTTAAGACAAAAAATTGTTCAAGTAGGCAAACAGAGGTGCTACAAACCAAAACGTCGCGTCCTCCTCTCAGCAATTTCTCGCCGGCGATCAGCCCAGCGCCCGCGAGCCCGTCCCGCCAGCACCGGTGCCGAGTCCGACGCGATCCACTGGACAACGCAAGGGGTCCCAGAGTTCAGGCATCGACGGCGTCCGGGCGCCCCGACGACCCCGTCAGGTCGGTATCGCACAGCACCGTCCGGCAAGAGCCGGATCCCTCCGTCGGGTTCGGGCGACCCGCCGGGTCGCTCTCCTGCCGAGATGAAGGGACGGGCGGGTCCCGCGGCGGCCGGACAGGCGACGGACCAGTCGGAGCGGAGCCAGGCAGAGCCGGGGCCGCTCATCGCCCCACCTCTGGTCCACGCTCGCGCCCCTCGAGAGACGCGGATCCAGCGGGCCCGGCCGCCGGCGGACCCGGTAGACCGGCGGCGGACGCCGGTACACCCCGCCCCGGCCGCCCGGGCGGCTCCCGGCGCAACGGGCGTGCGCCGTCGCCGAGAATCCGCTTGAGCTGCTCCTGATCCCACACGAGGATGTTCGTCCCGTTCTTCTCCTTCCTACAGTAGACCAGGCCACGTCGGCTGAACACCGAGGCGACCTTCGCTCCGTTTTCGGGCTTCCTCGCGTGGAGAAGTGAGTTGAAGACTTGTTGGCATCCCGGGGTGAGCGACTCGTTTATGAAGAGTGCTGCCATCTGTTGGCCGGCGCACGCATCACTGCGACCCGGGTCGTGGCGCCCTGGGACACCGCGCCGGCCGAACAGGCCGAAACGCCGCTCGAAAATGTCGTCGCGAACGCGCCGTTTGATGAATTTGACGAGCACCTTGTTGTTACTCTGTAGGCGATGAGCCACCTGGATATCAGCCGTCGTGAGTTTCAGATCAGGAAATCTTCTGTTGAGCACCTGGACAACCCTTGCTTCCATGTTCTCGTCCCGGACGCGAGCTCCAAAATCGTCACAAGTGAAAATTAATGACGATAGACGGCGATTGAGATCGATTCCCTCCAGCCGCTCCCTGAGCTCAATGCTTTCCTTCTTCTGTGCCCCCACCACGGCGTTTAGTCTCTGAATTTCCAGGTCCTTTTCCAAACACTCAGACTCGACAATATCTAATCTTCTTGCCAGTTGAGCAAATTTTGCATCAAAAGCCGCGATCACCTCTCGATTGCCGGCCTCGATCAGGCCCTGGATCGCGTCCAAGGTCACGGCCGGCTGCTGAACAGCGGGCGACTCAACCGGGTCAGGTCGGCCGCCTCGGGCGGCGTCTCGCGGCGAGTGAGACCTCCGGCCATGGTTGAGACGCTTCGCTCGCTTCATTTGAGCTTGCCGAGCCATCTCCGGCATCGATATCTGGCGCTTCCGCCCTCCCGTCGCACTGTCTGTTTCGGAAGCCGGATGACACTCCTGGAACAGCGGTTCACGGTCGGAATCACGTTCCGAGTCGGTCGCCATAGTCTGGAGACTCTCGCACACTCCCGAACTCACAACTCGCCTCACTCCTGCTCCAGAAAAAAAGCCACGAAGCCAAGCCTGTTGCTCTGAACCACAAAACCGCACAAATAAATGCTGGCCGTTCATAGCTACCACTGCCTGTCGACCGCTCACCCGCCCACAGCGGAGCCCTCACTCGCCACACATGACCCGCGGCGCGGAGCGGTCCGACCCCTGCCGCGGTCAGGCGGCGACTGCAGCATCCAGGTGTTAATGCCTTAGGGCTTTTTATTTTGAACAGATCAGAGTTCAGGGTCGAGAGCCCCAGCCTCAGTCTGGTGTGTAGTATGTTGCCATACTTAGAACCGTAAAGGTTAGACTGCGGTGGCAAGTCTGCACTGAGGTGCTTATAAACAGCTTTTCTAAAGCTCGCGGAGGATGTCAAGTCACGGGTGGGTTGAGGTAGCGCATTCCATTCTCGTATGGCACTAGGGAAGAATGATCGCTGGAATGCCAACGTACGGTTCTGCGGGAGCGTACGGGCTGTTGCGTTACGTAACTGCATTCCGGTCGCTGCTTCTCGCGTCTGGGTGATTATGTCAGTGATGTATATGGGAAAGTAATGTGGCGTATGCATGATCTTATGGAAGAAGAAGAGTTTATGTAGAATGCGTCGTGTCTGCAATGAGTCCCATCCTAGTTCGATTCTAAGTCTCTCAGTGGAAGTTCTGAACAGAGCTCCAGTAATTAGTCTTCCTATTCTATTTTGTATTTTATCAAGTCCCTGTGAGTCAGTTATTGGCAGGTGTCCATCGTAAACAACATCTGAGTAGTCAAACAATGGTCTAATATACGTGTAAAATATGTTCAATAGTATGTCTTTGGGGATTTAACTTGCTATAGGATATAAGGGATTTACTGCTGTATTTATCTTTCTAACAATATCAGTCACATGGTCATGAAAGCGTACGTAAGTCGGAGGAAATGGTCAGTCCCAGGTGTTTGTGGCTTGTGACTTGGGGTATCGCTTGGCCACCCATTGAGAGGCTAAGGGCAACACTGGTGGTTCTGTTAGTGAATGTTCGCTGCTGTGTTTTTTCGACGTTAAATCTGATACCCCATTCAGCACTAAAGTTATGTATTATGTCCAGGTCCCTCTGAAGGGACAACTCTGCTTGTTGTGACCCGTTTGGGTGTGCAGCATATAGCGAGGTATCATCAGCGAACAGCAGGATTTCGTTGTGAACCAACCGTGCCAGATCATTCAGGTAAATCAATGCCAACAGCGGTCCCAACACCGAGCCCTGTCGCCAACCGGCATTGATTGTGATGAAAGGGGAATAAGAACTGCCTATTCTGACTCGTTGCCTCCGGTCAGTCAGGTACAATGTTAGCCACTGCAAAAGGCTACCAGACAGTCCACATTGAACTTGGCACTTATACAGCAGCCCAGCGTGCCATATAGCATCAAAATATTTCGAAATGTCCAAATAAACGGCTGTAAAGTCCTGACTTTGGTCTAGAGCTTCGTATAACTTGTGCACAAGATAGGTGAGCTGAAGTTGGGTACCATGCTTGGGGCGATACCCACTCTGTCGAGCTGAAGTTGGGTACCATGCTTGGGGCGATACCCACTCTGTCGAGCTGAAGTTGGGTACCATGCTTGGGGCGATACCCACTCTGTCGAGCTGAAGTTGGGCACCATGCTTGGGGCGATACCCACTCTGTCGAGCTGAAGTTGGGTACCATGCTTGGGGCGATACCCACTCTGTCGAGCTGAAGTTGGGTATACCATGCTTGGGGAGATACCCACTATGTCGAGCTGAAGTTGGGTACCATGCTTGGGGCGATACCCACTCTGTCGAGCTGAAGTTGGGTATACCATGCTTGGGGCGATACCCACTCTGTCGAGCTGAAGTTGGGTATACCATGCTTGGGGCGATACCCACTCTGTCGAGCTGAAGTTGGGTATACCATGCTTGGGGCGATACCCACTCTGTCGAGCTGAAGTTGGGTACCATGATTGGGGCGATACCCACTCTGTCGAGCTGAAGTTGGGTACCATGCTTGGGGCGATACCCACTCTGTCGAGCTGAAGTTGGGTATACCATGCTTGGGGCGATACCCACTGTCGAGCCGTGAGTATATCGTATGACCGGCAAGCATTGTTCGTTGAAAGTCTTAGTGAGAATGTGGCTCAAGCACTAGTGTTAAACCCAACAGCCATATTGATAATGGGTGACTTTAACTGTGGTAATATTTTTCTTCATCCAGGCTATGGGGAGCGAAACATCAGTCCTATTGACTTAAAGTTGAAAGACTAAGTTGACAGTTTGAGTTTAACCCAAATGCCAACAAAAAAAAATCAGCCAACAAGAGTCACTGATGACACCGCAAATCTTCTCGACTTGGTGATAACTTCTAATAGTACAGTTGTCAGAGACAGTGGAATATTGCCCCCATTCTCGAGTATTGACCATTATCCAGTATTTGCATCTCTGGATATTTCAAAACCATTACTTGCCACATACACCAAAGATCTTTGGGACTTCAACAAGATGGACATAGACAGACTGGTACAAAGTATACAGGCAGTTGACTGGGGCCCTATCATCAGTCTTGACATTGCAACACTCGAGTTTACAGAAGCTATCTTGAATGCAGCCAGGGAAGCCATCCCTACCAAGACTGTCACAATTAAACATGCTGACAAACCGTGGGTGACATCAGAGCTCAAGAGGCACATTAGGAAGCGTGACAGACTGTTTAAGGCAGCAAACAGGACTCAAAATCCTCATCACTGGAGTAAATGGAGGGAGCGAAGAAATTATGTCACAGATATCAACAAGACACATATTCACATACAGCAGCAAGTGCATCAACTCTCAGAGAGTAAACATAGTCCTCAACGATACCATGCAATTCTCAAGCGCATTCTGGGAAGAAACAAGATGCCAGCAACACCACCACTAGATGGTCCAAATGGAACAACTGTTGTTGAGGATGAGGAGAAAGCAACACTCCTTAACACACACTTTGCTCAGCAATCCCAGTCACCAGCCGGTAAATCAGTGCCTACGGATCCTGTGCATCTCAATGTGCCAGTACTATCTGAAATTGAAGTATCAGCCACTGATGTTCTCATGCTCTTAAATAGTTTAGATCCGTCCAAATCTTGTGGTCTAGACAAGTTGCCTACTAAATTGCTGAAAAGTATTGCTATTCTCATTAATGAACCCCTTGCTAAGCTGTTTCATAAGTCCCTTTCAGAAGGAAGATTCCCCGCTCTGTGGAAAGGTGCTGACATTTCAGCAATCTTCAGAAGGAAGAGATCTTGCTCAAACCCTACGAACTACAGGCCAATTAGCCTGCTTCCCTGTTTATCTAAAGTCCTTGAAAAACTTGTGTTTAGAGAAATTTACCACCACTTGATGCGACGCATTGATGAGAACGCATATCCAGGGCATAAGACTCAGAATTTTCGCGCCGCACCGCGGCGCAATTTCCTTAGGAGTTCCAAATCTTGAGCTTAAAAAATATTCCAAGTTGGTATAGCTGATTCCAAATTGGTGTCGCTGGTTCCAAAGTTGATATGGCAGTTTTCTAACTCCAGCTCCTAAAAGTTGGTATGGCCCATGCCATACCAGTCATACTGCATTTTTCATCCTTATAACGTGCCTTTTCATCCGTTTTTTTTTTGGGGGGAGGGGGGCCTTTCAACGCTTGGGAAGGTCCTTTCAACGCTCGGGAAGGGGCCCTTTCGAGGCCCGCCTCCCCCCCCCCCCCCTGGACGAAATCCGGGCTACGTGCCTGGGTTGTGATGACGTGAAGCCGGGGGATAATCGTGTGCTTACATGTCGACGGGTTCGCCATAATGGTTCGCTGGCAATGTACGGGCGTGTGTGCGTGAGCATTTTTAAGCATTTACTTTTTTTATGAATTGTAAGACAATATTTAAAGGTGTATATGGAAGTCGACATAATAATTGTATCTGTCAACATTTCAGTATTTTCCCAGAATACCTCATAAGCGAAACATTTACACCCAAATCTGTGTGTTCTTTGCTGAGGACATCTGCGAAAATTGTCGACATAAGAGGCTGTAGGAGTAGGTTAGCTATATTTTTGCATTTTTCAAATACGTAAACCCTTTGATCACCTTGTGTCACCTTATGTCACCTTATATAAACAGACTAGAAAATCCATACCAATGTGACTGATATCGGTATTACTTAGGTTTTGAGACACCATTCTGAGTAGTACCAGTTGCGGCGGATCGTATTTTCGGATGGTGGGCAAAGAAGCCCAGAGGGTCCCCTCGGCAAAAGGGCCCCCTCCCACGGCCAAATCCCCCCCCCCCCCCCTCCCACCCCCCAAACAAAAAATGCCGCGAAATGGTAACTCCTCGGATTTAGGTGGCTATATTTTGCAGGGCCTCTAAATGGTCGCAAAAAAAACGTCGGACAGGCCCATGTTGAAGTCTCAGGCCTTATGAGGGCCCCTCATGGCCTACCGAGGGTCCCCCTCAGGCAGACTGCGGGCCTTATGTCTGCCTTATAAGGCCCATCAGGCTGGCTGGGGGCACACCGGGGCCCTGGGCCATTGTTTCGGTCAAAAGGAAAAATCAATCAACTTCTGGGAGTATGTATTTTCTAGTCTCTTACAAATGTATGGGAGGAGGCAAAATCATATGCTTTCCTCCCCCCCCCCCCCCCAACTTCTTGAGTGGGCGGACAGCTGCCTCCTCTACTCTCCCCCCCCCCCTATACGCCGCCACTGAGTAGTACCTAATGCTACTGGTCCTGTGCTGTGGGTGGCTTGCACTAATGAACACAAATTGTCAAGTGTCTAGTAATGACTATAAAATAAATTATAATAATGTGACTTTTGAGTTACAGGACATAGCAAGATGCTTTTTTGCGCCGTCGGGGGTGCAGCAACGACTAACATGCCAAAAAAGTTGATCTAGATCACGATTCAGATCCTATACCATTTCATAAATTTGCCGAAGATTCACCTATAAGAAAAGTCTAGTTTTTTAGTTTGGTTTAGTTTATTTCAATCATCATCAACGGGCCAATCAAACCCACTTATAGATGAAGTCACAAACGTAGCGAAACACACGCTAAAACACAAACATACCAACCTAAAAGACACCATACAACATGTGATATAAAATGCGATATAAGACAAAGACATGAGATATTAAGTGGGTACATGACTAGACTGAACAAAAAAATACATGCGGCCCACCTAAAAGACATGACCTATGAGATATAAAACACTATGACTACACTAACTAAGAGTATTGTAGTGGAGTAAACGATGACATGTTTCCTAAAATTATAAAAGACACCATACAACATGTGATATAAAATGCGATACAAGACATGATATATTAAATGAGTACATGACTAGAGCGACAACTCAAAAATACCCACGGCCTACCTAAAAGACATGACCTATGAGATATAAAAGCACTATGATTACACTGACTAGAGTATTGCAGTGGAGTATACGATGACATGTTTCCTAAAATTACCAATCCCTGTATGCCAGATATATACGGTCCTTGTAGAGTTTAGGAACGTGTTGCAGTGACGAGGGATTCTGACAAACATACTGGACTTGACCGTGTTCACTCTGGCATGCGGCACGTGGAACGACAATCTGCTACGGAGTACACGGGGAGCAGCTGCCAACGGGAATGACTACAAGGAAAGACGAGTCAATTTTGTTGTTGTGAATGTTTCTCAGGAGCATGATGTATTGCAATCTTCTTGCAGCGAGAGATGCTAGTCCGAAATGGCGTAGAAGACTATCATAATCCAAAGCGACATCTGCAACACGACAGCGAGCGCAGAGCCAAGTCAGGAACTTATGCTGAACTTTTTCAGTTTTTTTTCTTTCAAGTGCGTGTTGGCAGCTCCTCCCCATATAACACAGCCATACTCTAGTATTGATCGAACATTTGCGCAGTATGTCGATATGATTGACTTGGGATTGACATCGTACAATGAGCGACCATTTTTTCCGGTTTGAAACGATCTCATCAAAAGACCGAGAGCCCTGTTGGCTTTCTTCAGCACAGCGTCTACATGGGCACCAAAAGTCAACTTTCCGTCTAACATCACTCCCAGGTCTCGCATTTCGTGCACTCTTTGAATCACCTCACTTCCCATCGTGTAAACGCCTGTAATGGGTTTCGTTCGCAGAGTTAGTGAGATGATTTTACATTTCGCTGGGTTCAGTTTTAACTGCCACGCTGCCGACCACTGGCAGAGCCCATCTATATCAGCCTGCAGGCCGCGAACATCACTAAAACTGTCAACCCTAGCATATAGCTTAAAATCATCGGCAAACAGGAGACAATCTGAGCGTACGACAGCTGGCAGATCATTGACATAACATGCGAACAGAAGAGGGGACAAAAGCCCCCCCTTCTGGCGTCCCCGACAGTACCGAGGCCCACGCTGAGCATTTGCCATTCACAACAACCCGCTGCTCTCTTTCAGACAAGTACGATTTGAGCCAGGACAGTGCTTTTCCGGTCATATGATACGATTTTCCCATTTTTAGATCCAAGAGTTTATGATTTACACTCTGAAATGCTGAACTATAGTCAGTATAAATCACGTCTGTTTGAGCGCCAGCGGATATGTTGTTACAGGCCACGCGCAAAATCGACCCCAGGTTCGAGACACAGGAACGCCCCGGCATGAAACCATGCTGCTGACTAGTGAGAACCGGGCGCACATGACTCACCAACGTACTGTACACCACCTTCTCCAATATCTTACTGAACAGTGGCAGCAAACTAACGCTTCTGTAATTCGTCGCACACGACTTATCCCTTTTTTGAAAATAGGTACGATGTTCGCACGTTTCCAAGCTTTTGGACAAACGCCTTGTTCAATAGACAAACGACACAATTTTGTCATTGGTACGGCTAGTTCATGCGCACATTCGTGTATGATACGGGCACACACATTGTCAGGACTACATGCCTTGCTCCTATTTGTGCACAATAGTATTGCACGGACAAGATCCTCTGACACGTCAAATGAGGACAGATTACCTATCGCATAATCCGGTGTCGGAGGTATCATATTTACGCCAGAGTCCGATAATTTACTAGCAAATGTGCGGTGCAGTAGCTCAGCTTTCTCACGATCACTATCAATCTTTCTACCACCGTCTATTAAACAAGGCGTGCTAGAGTTGTTTCCTTTTATACACTTAAGAAATGTCCAAAAACGCTTCGGATTAGATGACAGATCACCAACCAATCCTTTCAGATAAATTGCAAATTTCACAATCGTTAGCCGTTTGAACTGACGCCGCTTCTTGCTGAATACTTGCTGGTTGTCTTCATTCCGGTCTCTCTTCATCCTGCGGTGCGCCGCCTCCTTCTCGCTGAGAGCTGATCGCAGCTCGCGGTCAAACCAGGGAGGCTGACGACGCGACAGTGTTACCACCGGGATGTGGTCACGAATAGCCGATGTGAGGAGGTCGTAAAAAGTCCCTAACGCCTCATCCACTGGCACACCATCCAGCAGATTCCACGGTGTGAACTGCAGAGCCCGCCTCATGGCATCCCAATCGGCCCTTTTGTAGTTCAGTGCTGATTTCCGGGACACCAGCGGAGGTGACTGAGGCACAGCTCTGACGTCACACGTTACTTCCAGGTGGTCGGATGGAATGAGACCCGGTTGGACGATCGCGCTGGCTTCGATCCCTTTGCCGACGATAAGATCCAGATAGTTCTGTCCGCGGGTCGGTTGAGTGACGTACTGCGTAAATCCGGCCACGTTGCAGCAGTCGAGAAACTGTGTGGCACGAGTAGACCGGCGGATCATCTCGGGTGCTGCTCCCAGCTCTTGTCCCCGACGCGGCCTCCAGGTGACGTCCGGGACGTTGAAGTCCCCGGCGGCCAGCACAGCTCTCGTAGGCGCGGACTGGACATTCTGCAGGGCAGTCATTGTGGTAGCCAATGCTGCATTGTCATCCGGTGGACAGTAGCAGATGGCCAGAATTATCCCTGGTTTGGACTTCAATTCCACCACAAGCATTTCCGCTCCGACAGGTTCCAGGTCCTCTCTCCGCTCTGGTCTTAGCTGGCTGTTGATCAGGCAGGCAACGCCGCCACCGGCCCGGTTCTCTCGGTCTCTCCTGAAGAGGACGTGGCTGTGCAGCGCCGCCTCGATTTCTGACGAGAGCACTGTGCCGTTAAGCCACGTCTCAGTCAGTGCTATGACGTCTGAGTTTTGCAGCGACGGTGCCGCCTGACGCCAGTCACCCAGTTTGTTTTTTATGCTTTCTACGTTCTGCAGTAGCATCGATATGTTCTTGCTACTGCCAGGCGCTGCTGATGGTGGCCCAGGATTAATTTAAATGTCACCGCTCAGCCTCAGCCTGTAGCCCTGGTAGGTGGCCACGGACTTGCTGTCATATCGTACGCGCGCTCGGTGGTATCGTCCCGTCCGTACAAAATGATAGGTCCGGACAGACACCCGCGACGTTGCTGTGGAGTTCACATCACGCAGAGCCGGGGCCGACAGACGGGTGACGCCTCTGGTGGGGTGCGAAGAACCAGTGCTGTTGGCCATGAAGGGAGCGATAGGTGGCGCCATAGTCTCCCAGGTGAAACCAACCAGCAGCAGGAAGCACGCCGCGCCGACGAAAAAGACTGGCGGCGGGCGGTCTCGAACTCGGTCCACCTGGCTGCAGCGCGTACCGTTCCTCCACACCGCCACCCGGCTGATAATTCGCGTGGTATTGGTACTTCTGTCGGTCCAGAGCTCCTGGGTATCTCGGCAGTGACCCGCCATGTTTAGAAAACACGGGTGCACCCTCAACCGAGACCGACTCTAAATCACCTATTGTTGGCCACGTACAATTTCTAGAGCAAAAGAAGTACGAACAAAACTGCAGCCATCACCTGAAGAATGTCAGGGGCAGTACTGGTGACTCTGTCCCTACCATTTTGCACAGTATCACACGTTTCCAACGGAGCGTCAGCACACCGACCCATCGGCACGCCCCCTAGCGGAATCTCGGGAAATAGGGGGCGCTAGGGACCCACCCCCCCCCCCCCTCTGAGCCCGGGTCGCGCCCATATAGCGTCCACCAAGCGCGCGTAGGCCGCACATTTTTGTATTTGGCACCCCCCTGACCGAAATCTTGGATCCGCGCCTGTACTATGTGACGAGAAAGAATAGCAATGCCAAACAAATACAATATATTTGATGATGTTTATGTCTCCCTAGGCATTTCATTGCGATACATTCACATTTTCCACGCCGGGTAATGGCATCAAAGATACACTTATCATCATTTCGAGCGGCGGTCGGCCGGGGCGGCCGTACCTAATCGTTGAACTTTGCGCAGATATAACAGCAAATATTAGTCTGATTGCATTTTGTCAACGGCACCCGGCAGAGCGGTTGATTTGTGACATATTACATATTACAAGTTTTGCAATCGACCGTTAAACAAAGAAACTAAGCGCGATCTAAGCTTCAGACACGCGCGCACTTATGTTGTGTACGGCGGCCGGCCGGCCGCGTCCCCCGCCTTTTACGACACAGCGACTCCGGGGTCGCGGCTACTAAATTAGTGTTTGTCACCACTTTTTCGACCGGAGTGTTCTACCTGGTTTATACAGCCTTGTACCCACCACAATACACGTGTCCAATATTAACTGGGACCTTTCATTACGCGCGTTCGAATCACGACAACGACGAACACGGTTCTGCACACGTTATAGTTATAGATAGTGATCTTACCTCCTTCCTCTCCCCTCTCCCGGATCTATCGGAAGAGTTTCACCTTCTTTTGCCTCAGTGCGAGCCTTGAAGTCATGGTTTGACACTGCGAATAATCACCCTGCCAGTTTATACAGCCTTGACCCCAGGGGGCTACCGTCGTAGTGCTTTCGCATTGGTCCATTTCTGAATCGCTCAGTACAGGACTGTGACGTGATTGGTGCCTCGCAATCTGATTGGCTCTCGCAATGGTAGCCATAATTGCGTGATTTCCCATTTGCGTTGTTCAAGGCCCTATAATCAGGTAAGGACACGAGCCATTTGACCTTGAACTCGGCGGACCGCCGGATGACGTCACTGGCGGTGCCCGGCTCCTTCGTCGGTGCCGCGTTCAAGCGCATGTCTGTAACTGGTAAACGACAAAATATACCACCCTATAGAGGCATATTTTCGGAATCAGAGCATCAAGGAGGCCCTGTATGCAAAATTTGGGGCAAATCGAGACACCTCGGAATGTCACACTGCCAGTGTGATATCTGATGCTGCTAATTTGACGAACGTCAGCCATCGAAACCCGCACGCAACACGCCACCAACAGACTGTTCAATTTCAACTATTGCGCTATTGCTAGCTGAAATCTTGCAATTTGATTGGTGCAGCGCTCTGCCGCCATTGACATCAAATAACGTTTTGTGAGCACCGACGAGGCGACCTATATGCAGGGGCGTAGGAACTATGTTCAAGTTGGAGGAGGGAGGGGGGGGGGCAAGAGGCATTCTGAAGTCGATTATTTCCATGCAACGCATAGGCGTAATGTTAAAATCCAAAATGTTGGGGGGCGGCTGCCCCCCCCCCCCCCCCCCCCGCCCTCCCCCCCCCCCCCCCCCCCCCCCCCCCCCCCCCCCCCCCCCCCCCCCCGGCTCCTACGCCTATGCCTATATGGCGCTCAAGCGGTGTCACCCCTGGTGTTGTTGATCATTGCAGGGGCGTATATACATCGGACAACTGATTTACGCCGTAGGGTATTTAGTGGAATTTTTAGCCCTGAAAAAATACCCCATTGCCGTGGTGGAAACGGCCATATATCAACCAAGCATTTATACTACCGGTGCGAACTTTACGCCTACGATCTTCCTTTCCGGAGATCTTCAATTCCCCTGACGCGTAAACCAGAGCTGTCGAGTATTCACTTGCCTTTGAAGCTGTTGGAATTATAATGATTAAGCTGTCGTAATTATCCCTTCCTCACAGATCGGATACGCTTGTTCAGATGGCCAAATATACTTATATTTTCGGAAACACCACTCTAAACGGTCCCCAAATTTGACAACATACCGGATGCTAAGAACGTCCGTGAAGTTAGCAACTTATTTCAGCGCCTTCAGATTTCAGCGGAGTGAGCGACGGATTAAGATTTGGCCCAAAGCTCGGCCCAAGGTTAATTCTGGCACGCTGATCACGAATATGACCTTCATTTTCCTGTTTAAGGTCATCTTCAAGGTCAAATTCGAGGTCAAAGGACGGGGTCGTTAGATATGGACGTTAGATACGGACCAGGCTGTCTATCATCTGGGACCACTTTGGAAATCATCCGGTAATAAATTCGGGACGTTATGCGGTACCACGTCCTTTGACCTCGAATTTGACCTCCAAGGTCAAAGGTCACGGGTCAGGTCACGGTGACGCACGTTAGATATGGACCCTGTATATCATCTGGGATCACTTTTGGAAGGATCCGGCAATAAATGTGGGACGTTATGCGGTACCCCGTCCTTTGACCTCGTGTTTGACCTCCAAGGTCAAAGGTTACGGGTCAGGTCACGGCGACGGACGTTAGATATGGACCCTGTCTATCATCGGGGATCACTTTTGGAAGGATCCGGCAATAAATCCGGGACGTTATGCGGCACCCCGTCATTTGACCTTTAATTTGACATTGAAGATGACCTTGAACAGGAAAATGAAGGTGATATTCGTGATCAGCGTGCCAGAATTGACCATGTGTCGAGGTTTGGGCCAAATCTTAATCCGCATGCCCTACTTGGGTCACCACTTGACCTTGACCTTAGGTCAAATGGTTAAGTTGACTTAACAAGGTCACCATATATATCATTCACAGTGCCTTGACAAGATAAACACAATGGCGTAAACAGTTTTCCGTTATCTTTGTTAAGTAAAAAGTTAATAGCAAAAAACGATTTAGCAAAAAAACGGATTGTTTTTCTTTTTGACCACTGGAGCCTCAAATATTGACCTGAGATCAAATCTGAAGACACTTTAGCGATTACAAATTTCACTGGCTGGCGTTTGCTTTTTTCCGTTTGTATCTAACTATCATCGTTCCTGAGATATATGGGAATTTCTGGAGCGATGTCCTAAAACATGAGAAAAAACTGGAAAATTCGACCTTTGATGACCTCTGATGACCTCAATTTTGACCTGACTTAAAAAAACACTGAAATACTTTCGATAGAACATGTATGAAGCTATCAAATGCTTTTTTCCGCTTCTCGCTACGTTGCGTAGTTTTCGAGATCTCAGGGGGGGGGGCGGAAATCAACCCCCCCTGCAGTTCGTGTTCGGCGCAAAGCCGAACACGAACTGCGCGGTGCGCGGTTCGTGTTCGGCTTAACCCGCAGTGCGCGGGTTAAGGAATTTATCCGAAATGGAGGTCCCATATGCATAAAGGCACGTGAATTACAAACAGAGGCCAATTTCACAAAGCAAAAAAGTTTGTAATTACAAAGAATTTCTTTGTTATTACAAACAATTTTTACACATGTTTGTAGTTTGGATTTCACAAAACCCCAGGGTAGTAAATCTCAATGCACTATTTACAAACTAGTTTACAAAGATATTGTTTGTAAAAATGTTTGCAATTGCGCATGTTCTATATCTCGAAGGTTGACGGAAGTGAGGAAATGTTTGCAATTACAAACTTGTAATTCCAGTGGGTCGGGGGTTCTGGATTTCAGAAACTGCATTGATAGTTGACGTTGTTTGACTGTTCAGGTTATTTTCTTGGTGAGGTTGTTAGTTTTTTTTCTTCTCAAGATCGCCGACGGGATGACCCATTAATGAACGAAGTCAAAGTTTAAAACAAAAACACGATATTACACATTGACATTCACCTGCTTAACATACATACATATGATAAAATCATGAGAATATACGAAAAATACGAAACGCTGCCTGAATCCTAAAAATAAACGCGAAACGAGTGATGATACAAAATACGCTAAAAATGGCAAAAACTGCCTGGGACTAGCAATGATCACATCAGTTGATGTATATCCAACTATCTAACTATATGCTATAATGCTGCAGCAAACAGCTTCACCTTACTGCGAAATGAGTAAAAACTGTCGCTGAACATGTCCGCTGTAGGGAAGCTCTCTAAGAATCGATTAATTTGCCTAGGCAGCCTCACGAAAAGTCCATTCTTTACAGTGTTCACCCTCGCGAATGGCACATTCAACAATGCACTACTTTGCTGCCTGGTTGTACGACAAGGTACGCTCAATGAGAATGACTGCAATAAAAACGCTGACGAGATTCTACCCTTTAAAAACGTTACGGACGAACATAACATCGTGCTGTGCCCTTCTCGCGGATACAGATGTGAGTTTAAAATGTCTCAGCAAATCAGCATATGACAGTGATGATGAATGACAGCGACAGTGAGCGTTGGGCCAAATTAGAAATTTGTGCTCAATCCGGTTAACTCTGTCAGTGTGCATTGCAGCAGCTCCATTCCATATCGCACTGCAGTACTCCAGGTTGGAGCGTACATAAGCGTAGTATGACGCCAGGACAGATGACAAGTTGAGATGTCCTCCCGGGGTAGCCCTCTGATATGACCTTATCAGAACACCTAGGGCGCGGTTCGCTTTAGTGACTGTCTGATCGACGTGAGGCCCAAATGTCAATTTTGTATCCAAAATAATACCTAAATCCCGAATTTTGTCAACATGTTCCAGAATTGTGTCTCCGATTGAGTAATTTGTAACCAGTGGTCTTGTCTTTAGGGTCATTCGAAATGACTTGCATTTGGATGGGTTTAACTTGAGTTTCCATGTTTTTGACCACTGGTGGAGACGTCCAAGATCTTCTTGCAAGCTTTTAGTATCATTTTGGCAAGTTATTTTCCTATACAGTTTGGCGTCATCTGCATAAAGGAGCACCCGAGAGGACATCCCAACTGGCAGGTCGTTTATATACAGGGCGAAGCACAAAGCGGAGATCACGCCCCCTTCCGGTGTGCCCGACGTAACCCGGCACCACTCTGAGCACTTGCCGTTTACCACAACGCGTTGTTTCCTGCTAATGAGATATGATGTGAACCAATTTAGAGCCGAACCTGATACATGGTAAGAATTCTTCAGCTTGTGAATCAAAAGAGAATGATCGACGCTTTGGAACGCGGCTGAAAAATCTGTATACATACAATCTGTTTGAGAATGCTCTCCGATAGCTTCCCATGCAGTGCTCAGCAGTGACGATAGGTTAGTTGCACACGATCTGCCTGGGACGAATCCATGTTGCTCAGGTGAAATGGCAGGTCTCACATGGCGCAATAAGTTACTACATGCAACCTTCTCGAGGACCTTTCCGAACAATGGAATCAGTGACACGGAACGGTAGCTACTTGGATCTTTGACACTACCCTTCTTGAATATAGGCACGATGCTAGCCCTTTTCCAGAGTTCCGGAAATATACCTTGGCTTACCGACAGCTCACAGATCTTCGCTAAAGGAACAGATAATGCGTCGCTACACTCACGTATGATACGGGCACTGATCCCATCCGGACCGCACGCTTTGTTTACAGGAATACTTTCCAGAATAGCCTTAACGAGATCTGCGTTACATTCGATTTGGACCAGCGGCGATAAATCATAAGACGGACAGTCGGGCAACACGGTTACAGCATCATCGGTAAATTTCGCTGCGAAGGCCCTATTGAGAGCGATAGCCTTATCTCTATCTTCTGTGATTTCTACGCCATCTACCATCAGTGCTGGCAAACCCCGATTTCCACTCTTTGCAGTTTTCAAAAAGGACCAAAACCGTTTCGGATTAGTTTTGAAATCGTCGGTAAGCCCAATCAGGTAGTCACTGTATTTTTTGTTTGCTAAGTTCTTAAAGTCTCTTCTCTTGTCTCGGAATACCTCCTCGATTTCCTCACTCCGGTTACGTTTCATTCTTTTGAAAACCGTCTCCTTCTCCCGCAACAAATTCCGCAAATCACGATCGAACCAGGGTGGATAATTCCTTTTGATCTGAACAACAGGTATACAATCGCGGATGACTGCATACAAAAGTTCATAAAATGTATCCACAGCTGTGTCTACGTGCATATCATCCAGAATATTCCACGGCAGTAGCTCTAATGACGTTCGCAGTCTCTCAAAGTCAGCCTGTTTGTAGTTAAAAGCGGAATGCCTGGAGGTTAGAGTTACAGCAGATCGTACATATTTAATCACACATTCTACTTGTTTGTGGTCAGATTCAAAAATACCATCTCGTACATCGATGTCAGTTACACAGTTTCGGTTAGACAATACGAGATCGAGTGTGTTTGCGCCCCGAGGAAGACAGACATACTGTTTAAAATCTGACAGATCACAGGAGTCAACAAAGTTCAGCGCGCGCCGCGATGGACGTGAGATGGTCGGCGTCGCCCAACCGAGGTCTGTCTGGATCCAGCGAACGTCCGGGGTGTTAAAATCGCCCGTCACCACAAGGCAACGATCCGGGTAGCGCTGGACCACATAGGTATACATAGGTAATACTATACATAGGTCATCTGCACTACCCACGGTGTGACACGCTCCGGTGTATTGCACTGTGACTACAGTCCGCACAACTGGACGCGCGCTATGCTGCCCGTACCCGCCTACAGGCCTAAGGCTAGTGTTGTGTCGGCGAGGTTGCCGAGGTTGTTAGGGTAATGGTATTTTCTTGGTGAGGTTGTTACGTTTCCGAGGTTGTTGGGGTAATGGTTTAGTTATACATAGGTATAGCTGCCAAAAAAAAAGTTATTTCCCGGAGATTCGAACAGGGATTTCAAGTTTTGAAGTCCAGTCACAGTGCACCGTACCGATTGCGCTATGATGTGAGTAGCGTCTCCGCGCGGAGAAACCGTATGGCGATAGAATTGCAGCGGTCAACGATGTCTTGTGCAATGTGCAGTGAACCTTCACCCTTTACGACGTAGGAAATCGGCTAGGTTAGGTGAAAAATGTCGAGAAATTCAACGATCTTTCTTTTGAGAGTAGTTCTGTTGTTATGCTCCGCCACCCGGTGAATGGACAAATTATGTTTACTCTAATTGCTTACCAAGACGTATTTTTACGATCAGAGTTTGCATTCCAATGAAATGTTAATTAAACCAGCCTGTGGACGGGGCGAAGATCGAGTCCCTGTGGCTACCGGTGCGGTCCGGCTCACAGCGTTTAATGGTATGCGTGCTGTACCGTCCGCCGGCACAGGCCCAGGCCCGTGCGTCGGCCGACCTGGAAGAGCTAGAGGAGCAGCTCCAGTACGCGCTCAACCGTCACAGCGGGCCCATTGTCATCGCCGGCGACATCAACATCAACGTGAGCAAGGACAGCACCGCGGTCAGCCGACTCCACCAGCTGCTCGGCGCGTACGCGCTGCATCAACACGTCGCGGGCCCAACCTTTCCATCATCTGGATCCACTATCGACATCATCTGCACTACCCACGGTGTGACACGCTCCGGTGTATTGCACTGTGAATACAGTCCGCACAACTGGACGCGCGCTAAGCTGCCCGTACCCGCCTACAGGCCTAAGGCTAGTGTTGTGTCGGCGCGGTGCTGGTCTCGGCTGGACACCGCCGAGGCCAATCGACTGTTAGCGGACGCGGACTGGAGTCCGGTGTTTGACAGCGACCGAGCGGACGCTCAGTGGGCGTGTTTTCTAGAGGCGACTCGGCCTATTGTAGACTCTCTGGCCCCCCTCAAGCGGCGCGTTGTGCGAAACCCAACGGCGCCGTTCGTCGCCAGCTCCACCAGGGACCTCATGGCGGGGCGACGCGCGGCACTCCGAGACGGTGACCGCGAGACCTACAAGAGCCTGAACCGCCATTTTTTTTTTTTCCCGGACCGGCCTATAGCCATATTCCGGGGAGGGGCAATGACCTCTGGCAATTTGCCAGGCAAAAAACTACGTTAACCGGTTTATGTGACCCGGAGCAAACTAGGGACTAGGGCAGCTATTTTACGTTACTAGTTACGTTAACCGGTTTATTTGTACCCGGAAAAATTATTTGTTCAAAGTAAATATAATATCTGACATTACGTTAAGTATTTCGTTTAAGGTCTATATAGTATCTAGCATTACGTTAAGTATTTCGTTCAAGGTAAAAATAAGTCAAACACGAGACACACATGCATACACATTTTTATTACAATACACCTGTACAGTGTCAGTGTTGATGGAGCCGTGGCGATGCCGTCATTGCAACAACGGGAGTCTGTTGCCAGTCTCCCTGGCTCCGGCGCCTCGGCGAGACCTGGTTGTGGGGTGTATTTAGCTGGGCGAAAAGTCCTGAATAATAAAAAAACCCAGCGTCTAAGGCAAAGGGGAAAAAAACCTGCGCGGTGGGCCAAAAATGCGCAAGGCCAAAAAGACCCCTGTTATATTTGATTAGCTAAGCGTGTTTGGTAGAGATAATCTAAGAGAAGACCTATCAGTTCGGGATAACTATCACCTAACAGTGTTTGGAGATTTAATGTGATGCTATTTTGTTGTGTGTAATTAATAATGTGCTGTCGTTTATCGTTGTGTACTGGGCAAGTAAGAAGTAAGTGCTTGATTGTGTATCGCGGATAACCTGGGCAATGTTGGCAATTTGGTGGCGGGAGATTCTCCATAATATAATAATGAGTAATTTTTGTATGACCGAGACGGAGGCGCGCCAATATTACCTCCTTCTCTCTACAATTCTGGTGGCTAGATATAAAATGTTGGACTTTTGGCTTGATTGGATGAAGATGAAAATGTGGAGCGGCGTCCCACTCACTCTGGCGCAGTATGCTAAGTTGAGAATTAATATAATTTAACACGTCTGATACTGGGCTTGGAAGTTGGTTTACTGAAGGTAATTCTAGGCTCAATTTCGCAAGTCTGTCGGCTTCCTCGTTTCCCGGGATACCTGCGTGTCCTGGGATCCAGAGGAATTTAATACTATTGTTTTTACTGTTTAAATACTTGATTAGCTGTCTGATTTTAAATACTATCGGGTTTCTACAGTCAATAATCGAGGAAATGGCCGTGAGCGAGGCGGACGAGTCTGTGCAAATGACTACTTCCTTAAGTTTTTCTTTTCTGACATATATTAATGCTAATGAAATGGATGACAATTCCGCTGTGTATACGCTATTTATGTCGGGAAGTCTAAAGTTATTGCTAACTGTGTTTGTGTAGAATGCACCACCGGTTCGGCCGTCGCTTCGAGAGCCGTCTGTGTATATGTATGTGTATGTGTTGTGTTGTGCTTTGTGTTCGTTGAAGAGTGTGTGTGTCTCTGCCGCCGTGACTGTGTTTTTGTTGTGTGTGAAGAGGCGGTGTGTGTCTGGTGTTGTGTCGAGCCAGTGAGATGTGAGTGGTGGCGTTGGCATTGTGTTGATGTGTGGAATGTTGAATAGTGCGAGTGTTTGTCTGATTCTGTGACTGATGAGTGGGTGTCGTTTTTGTAGTAGTGTTTGTCGTCTTGTGGGTGCGGGGTGATTTAAGATGTGGAATGTTGGGCGTGTGGGGTGTGAACTTGCTCTGGTGTAGTATCTAAGTAGTGTGTATTTGCGTCGGCGGCAGAGTGTGGGAATGTTTGTGTCGATGTGTAAGTTTGTGGTGTTGGTGGTGCGGCAGGCTCCAGTCACGATCCGCAAGGCAGCGTTTTGGACAGTTTGCAATTTTTTAATTTGTTTGGAACATATGTCATCAAATAAGAATGCGTTATAGTCCAGTACTGGGCGTACCAGGGAAGTATATAGTTGGAGAAGAGTGGCACGATCTGCGCCCCACTCTCGACCAGCCAGTGACTTCATGATATTTATTCGTCTCGTACATCTCTGCACTAAATCATTGAAGTGTGGGATGAACGAGAGACGTGTGTCTAGCGTTATTCCCAGATACTTGAATGATTTGACGAAAGGGATAATTTGATTGTTATATTTTAATGGAATGTAGGGTTCCACATATGCAGGTCTCTTTGAAAAAATTAGAGATGCAGATTTACTTGGAGAAATTTCCAGACCCCATTTGTCGCACCATACCTTTATATCAATGAGTACTAGTTGTAACATTTTGCTGGCTTGATCGACACTCGGGTGCGAGAACCACACCGCCAGGTCATCAGCGTACATTGAAAATTTAAGGCCTTTGTCGATCTTGTTAATATTACTGAAAATGTCGTTAATCATAATTAAAAATAGGGTCGGGGAGAGGACCGATCCCTGTGGGACACCGTGGTCCTGATTTTGATTTGGAGAATATGTGTTGCCGCACCTTACATTAAAAGTTCTATTTTCTAAAAAGTTTTGGATAAATTTAGCGAGTCGACCTCGAATTCCGGCCTTATGGACCTTTACTAGAAGTGCAGTCTTATTGACTCTGTCAAACGCAGCTCTCAAATCAAGAAAGAGGGCAGCTGTGACCTCTCTCCCTCGAAAGCCGCGCTGGACAGAGTCGATAAGACCAACTAAATTGTCCGCAGTGGAGCGACCAGGTCGAAAACCACTTTGGTGTGGGGAAAGTATATTATTTGTTTCAATGTATGTCCTGATGCGTCCATTAACCATGCGTTCGAATAGTTTACATGCACAACTAGTTAGAGAAATGGGGCGATAGCTAGCGGGAGAAGATTTGGGTTTGCGAGGTTTGATTATAGGAATTAGCGTACTATTATGCCAAGATTCAGGGAAAGTGCCATCAAACCACATGGTATTGAAGGCTGTTAGTAAGTTGGTGAGACCAGTCTCTGTCAAGTTTTTAAAGAAGGAGTAGTCAATTTGATCTGGTCCTACAGAAGTTTTACCACATTTACCTATAGCGTACGTTAACTCTGAGTTGGTAAAAAGGGAGTTGTAGATTTCTACATTATTAGAGTCAAAGCTAATAGATTGGAATTGATCGTTAAGTTGGTTATTAAAAGTTGGTGTACATTGTTGCGTTGATGATATGTTAGCGTAGTGTTGTGCAAATTGTGTTGCCACCTCTAGGGGAAGCGTGTAAGATTTGTTGTGTATTTGTAAGTGTGGGATTTTGTATGCCGGTGGTCTTTTATTTGAAAATGATTTAATTAATGTCCAAATTTTTGAGAGGGAGGTAAATCGATTAAAGGTAGATGAGAATTCCTGCCAAGATTCTTTTTTTGCTTTGTCAATGATTGTTTTAGCCAAAGAGCGGGTTTTCCGTACTTCGTGTTCGTTTTCTGCAGTTATACAAGATTGAAATTTTCGAAATGCTCTTTTCCGGAGGGCAACAGCTCTTTGGCATTCTGTGTTCCACCACGGGGCAGTACGCTGCCTCGGGTGGTGTTGTGTGTGTGTGCGTGTGTGTGGAATGTGCTGGTGTGCTGATGCGAGAATAGTGTTTAAAAATGTGTTAATGTCAGTCTGGGAGTCTGCGGGGTGACTAGTGTCAATGTGTTTTTGAAAGGAGGACCAGTCGGCTTTGCGAAGGTTCCATCTAGGCAGAGAGTAAAAATTTGTCTGTCCTGAAGGGACTTGGAGTTCTAGGTGAATTGGGTAATGATCGCTAAAAAGAGGGTCAGATTGTGCATTGAATGTAAAAAGAGTCGCGATGCGTGGTGTGGCGAAGGCGAGATCAATGGCGCTGTAAGTCACCACGCCTCCTGAGTGGTGTACGTGTGTGGGTGATTGGTCGTTAAGGAAGACCAAATTATGCCGGTCCAGTAGGTCTAGCATAATTTGGCCGCGGGGAGAGTTCCGAAGGCAGCCCCACGCCCGACTATGCGCGTTGAAATCGCCCATAATCAGACATGGGGTGTTAATATTTGTAATAAGCTGGGAAAAAGAATCAATGTCTATGTCCTCAGTCGGACGAAAATAAATAGAGATAAGAGTTAGTTCTATCTGAGCGATTTTAATATTAACGCCGACTGCGTCTAAGGTTGTTTGAAGGTCGATTTGGTGATGCAAAAGTTGGTTTGAAATAAGCAAAGCCGAGCCGCCTCGGCGCGGTGACGCATTTACGTTATTTGTGTAAAGGTTATAGCCGGCGATTTTCAAGGTATAATTATTAAAGTCGGCGTCAATAAAATGGGTTTCCTGAACAGCGGCTACTAACGGATTATTATTTAAGACGTAATGTTTGAATTGCCCCCAATGGGATATTAAAGATCTGACATTCCATTGGAGGACAAATTCTGACTGTTGATTATTCATTTAGATTTACTTTTACTGTCCAAGTCTTGCCTGGAGGTCGCTCGAGTATGCCTGCGGGGGCGGGCGGCCGGGCGGGAGGGCGAGGAGGAGTGGGAGCGCGAGGACTCTGACTGGGTGTCACTCTCCGAGAGTCGGGGAGGGGAGTGGGCGGGCGGGGAGTTGGAGCGGGAGGGCGGGGGAGGGGAGTGGGCGGGGCGGGCGGGCGGAGAGTTGGAGCGAGAGGGCGGGGCGTGGTTGAGGGCGATTGATTGGGAGACGGCTCTCATGAGAGAGTCGTCCGAGGAGTCCTCCGAGAGTCGGCACTCCGCTGGTGCTGTGGAGGCCGGGGAGGCGGGGCCTGAGTCGGTGTTCGACTCGGCTGGTTGGGCTGGGGTGCGCGGTGCCGGTGGATCAGCGGCAATGGCGCCTTCGAGGTCCGACAGAGATGCCTCGGGGAGCTGGAGTGGTGGTCGGGGGGTCTGTCGGTTGGGGGGTCTGGCGGGAGGCCGGTGGGGTGGGGGGGAGGTTCCGGGAGGTGGGAGGGGCGGCCAAGCGCCGGGGGCGAGACCTGGGCTGAGAGAGGTGGAGGGCGGGGCGTCCGGTGGGCGCCGACTGTCGCCGCGCTTCAAGCGCTCTGTCTCGCGAGCGAGACCCCAGGCCAAACACCGGCGGTCCCAGGCCGGGTGGGCCTGGTCGCACGAGGCGCAGCGTGCTGCGCGCGTGCACCCTTCGGTGCCGTGCTCGCCGGCGCACCGACCACAGGTGGCGGTGCGCACCCGGCAGGTCCACTTGAGGTGGCCGTAGCGCCAGCACTGCTGACACTGCCGGGGGGGGGGGGGGGCGGGATCCACTCCCTGACGGGGGCAGCCACGTACCCACAGTGGATGTGGGTCGGCAGCTCCCTGCCTCGGAAGCGGAGCCGAATCAGCGGGTTGGGCTGATCGGGTCGCCGCTTCGATGGTGACAGGCGAGTCACCTCGCACACCCCTTGGTGTGCGAGTTCCCGGAGGAGATCGTCCTCCGAGAGCTCGGCCACGTCTGGGCACCATGCCAGACCCTCCACGGAGTTGAGGTGCGCCGGGGCCTCCACGGCGACCCTCACTCCGATGAAGGTGGTCCGTCCCATGACGCTGACGTTCTGTTGGGACGTCAGCGTCTTGATCAGGAGTGCTCCCGATCGAATGGGTTTGGCGCTGGCTACGTCGCCACAGATGGCGACCAGCCAGCGCCGGACCAGGAACGGGTTGACATTCCTAAATGGAATGCCATCCGCTCGCCACATAAGGAGGCAAGCGGGCCCGTCCGGGGGGGGGGGTGGGGTCGGGGGGAGCCGTGCTCCGGGTCGGACCCTGGGAGGCCCCTGAGGGGAGCGGGGAGTGGGGCCGGCCTGGAGAGTGCGTGGTCGCGCACCGGGGGACCCCAGAGGGGGGTCGGGTGGGTCAGGGGGACGAGAGTCCGGCGACTGCCAGGCCCCTGGACGGGGCGGGCAGGCGCCGGGAGACCCCAGAGGGGGGTCGGGCGGGTAGGTGGGGCGGGGTTCCGGGGGGGTAGCCATCGTCGTGGCTTAGGAGGATAGGGTGGGGGCTAACTGTTTACTTTAAATGCCACACACGACAGAACGTGTTGGCACCTGCAAATTAACTTCTCAAGACTGGAGGGGACCTACGCCGTGGGATTAACCCGTAGAAGTGTGAGAAAGATAAGATTTAGAGTAGGGTAAGAGAGAGTTGGTGAAAAGAGGTCTCAGACTGGCTTAGTTGAATCAACCTGCCACCCCTCCAGGTCGTTTGTGGACCGTTCGGGCCAAGCAGGCTGGGTGTTCACCGTTAGGTATCCGCCAGTGGACTAGTTTAGGAAAGAGATAAGATAAAAGCAGAATGAAAAACAGTGAAATTCACGAATTCCAAAGGAACCTTTCGCGAAGTCTACCTATCTAAGGGTCTAACAACCCTGCCACAAGCACGTGGACAGGGTTCCGCACCCGGAAGCGGTGGAGGGCGTCTACCTATCTAAGGGTCTAACGACCCTGCCACAAGCACGTGGACAGGGTCCCGCACCCGGAAGCGGTGGAGGGCTGGTGAAGGCTGGCTAGAAGTCGTCAGTGGTCCGATGTCGTTGTCGTCCTGCCGTGCCTGAACCGCCAGGTCCGCTCCGCGATCCGGCGCGACACGCGGGAGGAGATTGACCGGCGGCTGCGCGAGGCGGGCCCGAGCGGGGTGTGGCGCGCTGTCCAGCACATTGCCGGCTCTAAGCGAGCCACCAGCAATCCTCCCAGCGCTGACGCCGACACCCTCAACCGCTACTTCGTCCCGGTGGGGAGCAGCACCGCACGCTAGGTGGACACGTCCGGACCCGAGCTACCTCGGGTGGCCACCGGTCTACCTCGGGTGGCCACCGGTCTACCTCGGGTGCCGATCCGCCTACCACGGGTGGCCACCGGCCAGTTCCAGGTGGCGCCTGTCTCGCCGGACGACCTGTACCGAGTGGTGGCGCGTATGCGGAACTCGACCTCGTGCGGCACGGACGGACTGTGCATCCGCTTCATCAAGATCTGCCTTCCGTCACTGTGTCACGTCATCACCCATATTGTGAATAGCAGCCTCATGTCCTACCACGTCCCGGACTCCTGGAAGCTGACCATTGTCCACCCAATCCAAAAGTCGCCGAAATCCACCGAAGTCTCCAATTACCGGCCTATCTCCATCCTCCCAACCATCACCAAAATCACGGAGCGCGTCGTTTACGAGCAGCTGTTCCACTACTTCACCACCCATCATCTCTTCTCATCCAATCAACATGGGTTTAGATCCGGCCACTCCACCGACATCGCGCTTTTAACTGTCACGGACCAAGTATTTTTGGCCATGGACCGCAGTGACGTCACTCTGGTATGCCTTTTAGATTGTTCCAAGTGTTTTGACGTCATCCCTCATGACTCTCTTCTCCGTAAGCTGGCACTCTACGGTGTTGAAACTCGGTGGTTTAAGAGCTACCTCATGAACCACTATCGAAAAGTTCTAGTCAGAGACACCAACGGCAGTATCACCACGTCTGATTCACTCCTGAACCCGATCAGCACCTACCAAGGGTCAGCGCTAGGCCCTCTGCTTTTCTCTATTTATGCCAACGACCTACCGATGTTTGCAGACGGCGCTGAGATAGTGCAGTATGTCGATGACACCCAGGTGATGGTCTCTGGTGGGACTGGCGACCTTGGCACCCTCACCCGGCTCATGGAACACAACCTCACCCTTCTGGCTCATTGGTTCGGCAAAAACGGCATGAACTTAACGCAAAAAAAACGCAGCTCATCGTTCTCGGCTCACGTCAAAAACTGCAGCGGCTCCCTCCCATCGGCATCAAATCCATGGGTACCACGGTTGCCGGTTCCCCACTGTCCGGAACCTGGGTGTAGTTTTCGACCCATGTAGATGACGTTGTGAAGCGGTGTACCCAGGGTAATAGAACAACGGGTAGAACAGTAAGGAATGTAACGCCCAAAGAATTAGACGATATATAATTTGTATCGTAATTGTTCTGTTTATTATAAATTAAAGGTATTGTTTGCTATCAATAACTTGTATTTCCATAGATTATATCTTTATTTATCGAATTAAACGCCAGCAAATATACGAAGTAGTAGTCAAAGTAGAGTATTTGCAGTACATGTAGTAGCATTTAGAAACGGTCATATTAAATTACACTACGAAGTAGTAGTCGAAGTAGTGTATATTTCAGTTATGTAGTAGCATTTGGAAGCGGTCAGCGGTCGTTCCGACATTTTTTATCCCCCAATCCCATTTAACCCCTTCACGCCAGCAACATCGAAAAATGATAAAACAAACCTTATAGCTAAGGCTTGTAGCTATCTGCTCCAGAAGTCGGATTTAAAATATGTACCATAGGTTACGAGCCAGTCTCATCTGAAAATCATCGATTTAACATGGGAACCCTATGGTGTAGTAGGTTTTTAACGCCCAAACGTCCGAGTGCTACCAACTATTACGGATGGGGGCTGGGTGTACCGGCCTGTTGATCGGCCTCAGCCACTGTAGGCACAGTCTGCCTCAGGCAACCCTCACCACACTAGTCCAGGGTCTTGTCACCTCGCTAGTCCGTTACTGCATCTGTGTGTACGATACATGTAACGCCGGTCAGACGGCGCGCCTACAGAAGCTGCTAAACTTCGGGACACGTGTGATCTCTGGCCGTAGGAAGTTTGATCACATCAGCGACGTTTTAAGACAACTCGAGTGGCTGACGGCGGGCAACATGTATCTTTACCATTCTCTGACCCTGTTGAAACGCATTTTAGTGACATCTCAGCCCAAGTCGCTTCATAGTCATCCAGGCGTGATGTCCACCACCGCGAAACCAGGCAGAGTGACCAACTGCAGACGCCAGCGATCCGCACAGAGGCGGGGAGGCGGCGCTTCTTGTACTGGATAGTGACTGCTTTCAACAGCATGCCTGCCACTATTCGTGACCTCAGCCCACCCCAGTTTAAGACCGAGCTGCGTAAGCACATAATGCAGACACAGGCACTGGCGGCCGCAGGGGGGGGGGGGCCACGGGGGCCATGCCCCCCCCCCCTTTGGCTCCCAAAGGTGGGGCCATATTGCCTTTTGCCCCCCCCCCTTTTGCCAGTACCAACCAGGGCCTATTTTAACATTTTGGCAGTTGACGATTTTGTCCCTCTCCAGTCTCTGAAAATGTCATGAAGCAGCAAATACAATAGAATGGGCAATGGGCATTTCGTCAAAAGTTCAAAGTGAAAACAACACTGCATTCATTTACTTGTGAAGTTTTCCTGATTTATTTTTTGTGTTTGACAGTGCAGCCATTTTTTTGTGCAGCCATATTTCGATGCCGCGTTTTTTGCCAAAGTGGTGCGCAAGTTTCAATTTGTAAGGCGATCATGAGCTAGTGCATCAGTTTCTATGTCGATGTGCATATGTGCTTGCGTTCATCGGTTTGAGCACGGTAGATATTAAGTTGAAGTCATTTTGATTTGGCAAGCTGGTGCTGGCATCATGAAAAGAGTAAAAGAAAAACAGCAAACGATTCAATCTTTCTTTCAGGCTAAACGGTACGTAGAATCAAAGCTTGCAAAACAGTTTTAAGGGAAGGATCCATCATTTCTATTTCTTCTTTTTTTCAAACTGCAATTGCAGTTTTGCGATGAGCTGCTGTGCCTGGTGCAAGGCTATGTAAACCAGGTAGACCGCTCCGGCCGAAAAAGTGGCGACAACTCGTAATTTAGTTGCAACGACCCCGCAGCTGCTGTGACGCGGAGGAGGGTCTCGCGGCCGGCCGGTCGCTTGGTTCCTTTGTTTGTCGGCTGATTTTTAAACTTAAGATGTCTATCTACCTCAAATTAAGCGTCGTATTGGGTGCCGTTGCGAAAATTTCAATCCGACCCAAACTTTTTAAGTTATGGGCCGGAACAGTTTGCTGCCCGGTGATTCCGGCCGGCCGCGTACTCCCCCCCTCCCCCCGCTTTTTTCTCGATTGGTTCCTTCGTTTACCGGCCGATTGTTACACTTAAGATGTCTATATACCAGACATTAAGCGATGTATTGGATGACTTTGGGAAAATCGCAATGTAACCCAATTTTTTTTTTTAAAGTTATGGGCTGGCAAATTCCACTGACTGGCGATTCCGGCCGGACCGCCGTACTTGTAAAACGCCAACGCGCACGTTCCTCCGGTGTGTGTCGCCTGATTTCTTCATTTGCCGACCTATTGTTACAATTAAGATAACAATCTGTCACAAATTGAACGATGTATCTTATGCCGTTGAGAAAATTGTCATCGGACTCAAACTATTTACATTTTGGGCCGGCAAAGTTAACCGTCCTTTGGCTCACGATGGCAGACCGGACAGCCACCACATACAATACTCAAACAGTGATAACACTCAAATAGTCTGAATTTAAATCATGCGGCCCATATTATGGCTAAGGAAAAATTGCACTAGGCTTACCTGATAAATCAAACAAAGTTGCAGATATAACAGTTGACAATTTGCGATCATAACGTCTGACAGTTCTTGGCAAAGGCCAAAGCATACCCACACAATAGATATTATCATCTTTTTTGACGAGTTTCATGAAAATCTGATTAGATAAGTCGATTGTCAAATGCATTCAAGCAATTCAAAGTAACTGTTTAAAATTACACTTCCCGCCAGCGTCTCCGCACCACACCATCCCGCCCGCTCACCGCGTCTCCAGCCGACGCCGGCCCACCAGGCGCCGCCATTGGCGGATCCAGAACGGTGGTGGTGGGGGAGGGGAACGTTTTTTTGGGGGGGGGATTCCAAAAAGTCTCACACAATTCTGAAAACTCATCGGATTTCGCTTGCTTATGCATTGATAGCTGATTTAAAAAAAAAAATCCTTAGTCAAAGTTGCTTGGATTGTGTTCTATATCAGGAAATGTGTCAATTTTGCGCCGATTTCAGGTTTGTCTAGAAGTTTGTCGGGGGGAGGGGCATGGCCGCCATACCCTCCCCCCTCCCTCTGGATCCGCTAGTGGGTGCCGCGGCGAGACGCAATGTGTTTTTGCCTGTGGAGACCAGGGCAGAAAATCCGAGATCTTTGGTCACAGCCCAGTCACGGCCACGGCATGAGCTGGCAAGTCACAGCTTTAGTCACGACGCTGCAATGCTAACCCTATGGCGCTGGCCTTGCCAGGCACAGCTTCAGTCACGGCCGTGACCAGGTCTGGTCCCAGCGCTGGGACGCTGGGACCAGAATTCTGCAACTCTAGTTGCCTGGCAACGCACGCGCCAGGGCGCTGTACGTGGCAGGAGCTCTCCGGCCCCGTGCGGTCTCTAAATAGTAAATACGTCGCGTTACATCGCATCAGAATTAATTGACCTTTCACATATACATTTGTATAACTCTCAACGTTTTCTCCAACTAGGAAAAATCCTCGAAAAGCTCCTAGACACCCATGCCCTCCGCACGGCGTCATGCAATTAACGTTACGTAAGCAAATGATGTTCGGCTATTCTGACCCTCATCCTCGTCATCAGCCGTCGACCAATGAGCGTGGAGAGTGTCAGACGCTGATTGGCCAAAAAGCTGTTGGCAGCAAAACCTGGCTCATGAGCAGATGCGTGAACAAGACCAAGCTGCGGACGTTGCTAATATTTGTCGCCCTTTTTCCCCATGTTAAATAGGCGGAGCGGACCCCTCTGGCCTGGTGTTTTCCTGTCTGGGAATTGAGATGCCCTTGTCAGTATCATCTTGCCCTAAAGTACCTAACGGACACATCCTAACCTTGGACTTTTCATGCTATCAGAAATCAGAATGTATACAATGCACTGCATGTCAACGGGATCCTGCTTATCGTCTGCATTCTGATAGCATGTCTGCATTCTGATATGAAAAGTCTGAGGTTAGGTTGTGTCCAAAGATTGGACTTAAACCCTATTTCATTGTTTTGTTATGATTGTAAGCATGATTAATTTTCTTGTTGAAATTGATAAAGTTCTAGGAATGCTTATAAAGAGTGGGTTAGCATTATAAACCAAGATTATATTATTCAAGTTGGTAAAGCTAATTGAGACTCTCAATATATAAATATACCCCTGTGGACGCCTGCGGCGAAATATAAATGGTTGGTTTCATGCTTGTATGGTTGATTTTTTTGTGTAAGGTCAAGGTGCTTATTTCTTAGAATTACTAGCGTATTTCGATTGCTATTTCGTATTTTTTTTATTTATTTTAGCGTATTTCGACCAGTAAAATCGATCGTCTAATTTGTCAGTTGCACTTTTATCGTTTTATCCTTAGTCACATACTAGAGGATAGTTGACCCGTTCACCCGTTAACCCGATAAACCATTGATTTTCGTTTTCTCGAGAGATAGCTTGACCCGATATCCCGTTGACACGTTGATATTTTAGAGCTGCAGGATTAATGCTATCGAGGTGCGAGTATCGATCAGCCAGAATATTAGTGATGCTCATAGGTTTTCGAATTTGAGCATGCAGGTGCAGTTCCAGTATGTTGACAGAGGTGAGCATTTACACAGTTGTGGTACCTGCTTATCTTCCGACTAAGATTTGTCACCGATGGCTATAGATTTGTCACCAGTGAGAACGGCAGAATGGTAACTTTTCCCAGTCCTGCTTTTAGGTGCAATGTCACAGCGCTGAGTGTTCTTATATTTTGTTTTAATAAATTGAGTTACATATAATTTGGGAATTTGGGAATACCCAATAATTTAGCAGAAGTTTTAAACCATTTCGCAAAATGGGATGATGGGTCTTTCAGCTCGCAAAGTTACAATTTCCTTGCATCAATTCTCAGAATAAATAATATGCAGCGAACGAATGAATAAACTGACATAAGCCTAAGGGCGAAAATGACTCACAGTTGTATGAAGAAAAAAATAAGACACACTGTACTTTGGGAAACGGATCTTAGAAATGATGTAAATCAATGTCTCCAAATTGACGTCGTTGGCTATCACAGATCCCATGACGCCGGACCGCCGTTGCCCCCCCCCCCCCTTTATTGGTCGTCTGGGGCCGCCAGTGGACACAGGGGTGATTCAAACATGTAGGTGATTGTTAGTTGTTTTACTCGGTGCGTGACTATGTATGTGCGTGCGCGTGCGCTAGTATGTCTGCTGACCCGATTCCACTGTTTTATGTCTTATAACCTGCGACCTAGAATAGCCCCGCTTCGCGTGGATTGGTTGCGTGACGTCAATACATAAATAAATAAATGGAACCTCCGTCCCGCAGATCCCGGATAAATATTTATATTTGAGCGGCGTTTGTATTCCCACGCTGGATAAACGCAGCCAACAATCTGGTGGTAATTCACGTGCCTTTATGCATAGAGAACCTCCATTGCAGAGAAATTCGTTAAATTACAAGTGCGTTAAATTGCTGTAGCTGTGTCGGAGATGGGTTGGCTGGAGTTGAAGATGGGTTGAAGATGTTTTTTTTTTGCGATTTGACAGCGAAGCGAGCGCCGAAGGCGCAAGATGACGCACGTGGTAAATCGATTAGCGAGCGCCGAAGGCGCGAGACGTTAAATAACTAAAAAGTACAACAAGTCCGAGACCGGCAAGCCCCGCAAGCCCAGCAAGTCCGGCAAGCCCAGCAAGTCCCGCTAGCCCCGCAAGTCCAGCAAGCCCAACAATCCCAGCAAGTCCAGCAAGTCCGACAAGTCAAACAAGTCAAAACAGTCATTTATACAAATCTCCATCCATCTATCGGGATTGCGAATCTATGGGATTGCGACGCGGAGCGAGCACAAGGCGCTAGTTTAATTTACTATTTGCAAAATGACTCCAGGCTGGTGCAGCCGCTGATTGGCTGACAGACACCTTTTCAGCCAATCCCACTTTGTCAGCCAATCAGCGGCGGTCTATAGCTCAATAATTAAGTAATTCGCCCAAATCCAACAACTTCATTTGTATAAAGATAAAGGGACACTCCCACCTTAAAGGGACATTCCCACCTTAACACTAATTTTGAGTTGAGATAGCTAAGTTAGTGGCCATAGAGCGAAACTTAGGGGGGTAACATTGAAAACAAACACAGTTATCTGGTCTAAGAGAAATTCAATTGTGATTTTAAAATTTGGGCCTTAGTAAGGCCCACCCTTATATGGAGTTTTGTACCGATGACGTCAGCTCTCGTTATGGCCGGGTGTACTTGTTTAGAAAGAAACTTTGATTTTCTATGATCGCGAATCGCGATGTTTGATTGTTGATTGATGTGTTACGCTGTACCATCAACATTTTACCAGTTTTAATCTTTTTAAGTCAATAATTTCCATTTAAGAGCAAGCAGGTATGCCTCGAATGCCCTATGTTGTGTGTGGCGAATCAAATATTTCTACTACGGTGTACAGGTGAGCATGGGTGGAGCTTCCCAGAAAACGTTGGTGGGGAAAAATGCCATATTGGCCGGATGTTTTACATTATTGAGGTGAAAAATTGCCATATTAATGCCAGGAAACCTTCAAATCTGACAAAAGTTGGTGGGGCATAACACAAAGTTGGTGGGGCAGTGGCCACACCATGTGAATAGGAAACTCCATCCGTGCAGGTGAGTCGTCATGCTATTTCATTTACCAATAGCCAACGGCCCAACAGATTCCTATTTTCCTATCAACGTATTCACTAATTATGCTGTGATTATCGTTTCAAATATCACAAGAGCATAAGCCAGACAAAAGGTAATTTGTTTAGCATTAGGATAAATCATTTGGATAATCCGACGCCTATGACGGATACCTTTGCACAACATTGAGTGGGAGAATGTGCCACATGCCATTATTTTAAGATTGAAAAGAAGGTTTTGACACATTAAAAAAAAGGAGGAAATTGTACTTTTCTGTTACCCTGAGGAGGATTTCAAAACACATTTCACCAAATAAAAGTTGGTTATATTGTATATAAAATGCTGACACATGCCAATTTTCTGCATTTTTTCTTCTTCACATTTGGCAGGGCTATGCCCACTGGTATTCCACTGCAACTGTATCCGCCAGTGGTGTTCTATCAATATGTTTGCTAGTGATGATGTTCATTGTTCAGTGAGCAAAATTATAAATTATGGAAATGTAAGGTTCTTTGACCAAAAATGATACAGGTAGGTAATCTTCGACTAAGGCAGGTACCTGTCAGTGCGCCGTGTAATTCACAGTATGGCAGCATATGGTAACATCATAAAAGCAGCTGCATTGTGCACCACGGCAAAATGTCCATATTTCTGCTGAAGAAGCCGTTAAACCTAACCAGGGTGTGTCAGGAAACAATTATAATAACATAATCAAACCTGACCTAACATTTACAGCAATTACGGTTGCAGGGACCAACATTTGAACAATCCGCTCACTGCGCTGCAGTCCTACTGGGATCTGTTGCCCCCAGACCCCCAGACCATCTTGTAGACAAAACCTAACCCTACAGCGATAATAAGTTGTCCGATGTATTAATGCAACCTAACCTAACCTAACTTATTTATAATAATAAAGGCTTCATCAAAAGACATATGGAAATGCTGCCCTGGTGCACAATGCCTCTGTTTTGCTGATGTTACCATGTGATGCTGTGACGTCATACTGTACATAACATGGTGCACTGACAGAAAGTGTGTTACCCTGTGTCTTACTCCATGTGACATGCCGCTGCATCAGCTGACCCCGTGTGACCTGTCACTGTGTCTGTGTCTGACCCCGTGTGACCTGCCACTGTCTGACCCTGTGTGACCTACCACTGTGTCTGAACCT
Source organism: Chirona hameri (assembly GCA_036785665.1). Taxonomy (NCBI): domain Eukaryota; kingdom Metazoa; phylum Arthropoda; class Thecostraca; order Balanomorpha; family Balanidae; genus Chirona; species Chirona hameri. The sequence continues at coordinate 134,675 of JAXIVJ010000914.1, forward strand.
GTGTGACCTGCCATTGCGTCTTACCCTGTGTGACCTGCCACTGTATCTGACCCTGTGTTGCCTGCCACTGTGTCTGACCCTGTGTGACCTGACACTGTGTCTGACCCTGTGACTTGCCGTTGCGTCTTACCCCGTGTGACCTGCCACTGTGTCTGACCCTGTGTGACCTGCCACTGTGTCTGACCCTGTGTGACCTGTCACTGTGTCTGACCCTGTGTGACCTACCACTGTGTCTGACCCTGTGACCTGCCACTGTCTGACACTGTGTGACCTGCCACTGTCTGACCCTGTGTGACCTACCACTGTGTCTGACCCTGTGTGACCTGCCACTGCGTCTTACCCAGTGTGACCTGCTGCTGTGTCTGACCAGTGTGACCTGCCACTGTGTCTGACCCATGCGACCTGCTGCTGTGTCTGATCCATGTGACGTGCCGCTGTGTCTGACCTGTGTGACCTGCTGTGTCTGACCCGTGTGACCTGTTGCTGTGTCTGATCTGTGTGACCTGCTGCTGTGTCTGACCCCTGTGACCTGCTGCTGTGTCTGACCCTGGTTGTTGTACGCTGGTTGCTGTACTGTATGTTGGTGTGGTCGTGCCATGACCCGAGCCCCCCCCCCCCCCCCATGAGCTGACCGCCCATCTACCCACAGGCAGTGAAGAAGCGTCTGCCCCAGTCCGAGTCGGAGCCGAGCTCAGCGGCCAAGCGTCCTTCGGAGGAGGCAGGCAGAGCTGGCCAGCTGACCGAGCGCAACAAGGTGGCAGCCCGCTTCCGGCCGGCCTATTTACCTTCCCTTCACCTGCGTTTTTGCCTGAAGCAGATCGTTCTCATTTAAATCATCTGGATGGCTGTGTTGTACGGTACCTTTTTTATTTTGCTCGGTAAAGGCTGAATAGGGACACTGTCGTGTGGTTTTGGTAACCAAAGGATGCATTTTGTCGCATTATTCGTGAAGGAAGCACATTTCGGTTTGATAATAGTTGATCAGGTTGTTGCATCTGGCTAGTCAAGGGTGGGCACAATGTCGTGTATGATACTGTTAACTGTTTCCTGCACTGCGATACGAAAATAAATGTAGAAAACATTACACTGTCTGCGAAATAAAATCATCAAGAATAAAAATCGGAATATCAAACGAAAGATTTCGTGATCAGTGTCCTAAGTATGCTGTATGGTCTGTACTCTGTACACAAATTTTCAGCGAAATCGAGATACACGGCGGACCTTCGTTGTATGACCGTCCGTATTTCGTAAGATACGAAAATCCAAGACCAAAAACATTGGATTCGTGATCAGCGCATCGGATATGGTTTGTGGAACAATTTTCAGCGAAATCGAGATACCCGGCGGACCTACGTATGCATAGGCGTAGGAACAGGGGGGGAGGGGCAGCCCCCCCTCCCCCCACATTTTTGATTTTACCATTACGCCTATGGGTGTTGCATGGAAAGAATCGACTTCAGAATGACTCCGCCCCCCCCCCCCCCCAACTTGAACATAGTTCCGACGTCCCTGTTCGTATGTATGTATGACCGTCCGTATTTCGTAAGGTACGAAACAATCCCAGATCAAAAACATTGGATTCGTGATCAGCGTATCGGATATGGTCAGTGTATCCATTTTCAGCGAAATCGAGATGCCTCAAATATCAAACTACATTTGGAATAAATCTTCTCCTAGTTTGACGGTGGTGTACGAAGAAGCATACGTTTCAATGGTTGGTTTGTTTTGTATTCAAAGCGCCAGAATTGTCTCGAAAAAATGTGCCATATTTTGGCAGCGTAAAGGATTTCTATATAGCTCTCTAGAGCTCAATATGACGTCATCATACCAAATTTAAACAACTTAATTTTTATCAAGTTAAGTGTCGTTTTCGAGAGAAAAAAAAACATATCACCATCGTTTTCAGCAGCACTTACTTCCTATTTTCGGGTACAACCGGCGTATATTTGACAACTTTCAGAAAGGTGGCAATGTCCCTTTAAAGGGAATAGGTCACCTTGAAAGTTGTCTTGAAGTTCAACCATTAGGTGCATCTTGAGCTCAAAACTATGAATATGACTTTGGTTTGGACAACTGATGGATATATGTGGAGAAAGAAGTAAGTTTCTCTTTCTATTTCACGAGAAATCGTACGATAGCAGCTGGCGTTCTGGCTCCGCCCCGCTCCGCCTGACGCCAAGTACAGTCCCTGACAAGGGGCCGCCACGCCGCCCGGGCGGCTGAGCGGATATTAACGAGGCGTCGTGACCAGAGACTACGTGCCAGAGAGTGTACCTGCCTCCGGCGGCGCGGCGGCGAGCGTTCATTCCCCGATCGTGGCCCGGAACAGCGGGATTGAAATCGGGCCCACTAGTCCTGTGTCGAAATTACTTAACGTAGAGAGGTAATTCTTTCACCACAGACCATTTTTAGATCTGCTCTACAAATCTGCTATCTCAGTCCAAAACCCCATGTTAAAGGTGAACATTAGTTTAATTAGTCCCTTTAACATTAGTTTTGAATTGAGATAGCCATGTGTTGGATTTGCATTGAAATTAAGTGGGGTAGCAGTTAAAACAACCACATAGGTCTAATCAAAAAGAAATTGGAGCTTGGCCTTGAAAATTGTAACGAATAAACCCCACGTGTATTTGAATAGGGGTCTAAAGCCGATGACGTCACCTCTCTTTACCAAATGGTGATGATAGTCGACTTGTTTTAAGGTTAGACTTTGAGATATTTGCGTGTTTAAGATGGTTTGGTAATTGGTTTGTTTTGTGTTCAAGGCGCCAGAATTGTCCCGAAATAATTGTGCCATACTTTGGCAGCGTAAAGGATTTCTGTATAGCTCTCTTGAGCTCAAATGACGTCATTAACCCAAATATTAAAACTTAACTTTTTTATGAAATTGAGCACTGTTTGCGAGAAACAAATGTCATAATCGTGTTCGGCAACAATTACTTCATATTTTTCACCACAAGCGGCGCACATTTGACAACTTTTGGGAAGTTGGGAGTGTCCCTTTAACCCGCGAGTTACTGGGGTATATTTCATAACGCGACTTACTGGGGGGGGGCTAATTTTTGCCCCCCCCCCCCCCCCCCTCTGATCTCCGGAACTACTAGACCGAATGTAAAAATTCAAACGGCATTCGATAGCCCTTGGAAATTTATCGAGGGCAACATAATATTGTTGACCTCGGGGTCACCGATGACGTCACAGGTCAGGTCAAGTACAAAATGTTTGACCGTGTCAAAAGGTCTTGATGGATGGAATTGCCGCGCAAAATTGCGATATTAAACGCATAAACTGTCGATACATCGGTATTATTCGTGTGTCTGACACTTCTAAGTATCTTTTTAAGCTGTTTATGACCTTGGGGTAGGTCAAGGTCATCCGAGATCACGAGGTCAAACTGCAGATCACGGTCATTAGGCGTTGTAACACATGTTTATGGGTTTGTTTTTCGTCTAGAACGCGAAAAATGACCTTAGAACATTGTTCGTTCCATATAAATAGAAGTACAAAGCAAAATTGGAAATGCGTTTATTATGCATAGTAATGCTGTGAAAAGTGGTCGATTTTTGTCATCTAAAGGTTATATCTCGGTCATTTTTAAAGATATCGTCTTTAAATTTGGTACACATATTCACCGCATACGTCTCGATCATATATGCTCCAGTTTTTGGATAATTATGTTTTTTTCTTGAAAATTTTGCTAAAAAAAATGTATTTGGATTTCTCAAAATTGTGAATTTCAAGAAAAATCAAAAATCCGAGATGGCAGTTTCATATCCCGGTCTATTGTCAGTAATTTGATTTAAAACAATTTAGTTTATCTCAAATATCGTACCTTTGACAGCGTTTTATGCAAACCATTATTTTGCAACAAAAACCGAAGAACATGACGTCACTCTGACGTCATTCCCAGTTGACCTATCATAGCCTTATATTTTCCATTTGCCAACATGTGTAGAATTGATGTGAGAGAAGGTACTGCAAGTTTGGTGACCATACCGGTGTTTGTTTAGGAGTTATTGGAAAATAACGGGAGGGGGGGGGGGGGCAAAAAATAGCCCCCCCCCCCCCCAGTAACTCGCGGGTTAAGTGACCTTTCGAGTGGAAAAATATCACCATCATTTTCAGCAGCGCTTACTTCATATTTTCTACTACAACCTGCGTATATTTGACAACTTTCAGAAAGGTGAAACATTCCCTTTAACTACTGACACGTTTTATGCCTAATATCTTATGAGATATTGTCATGAAATGAGCCTGTGCCGAGACGCATAAACTTATATTTGTACTACTTAGTAAATGCACACGTGAATAGCCAGGACTGTAAAATAAACCAACAATTGAGACTGCCGAACCCATTGACATATATAGGTATAGACGAACTACTCCGTCCGGCAGCCGTTCCCGCTAGGCGACACTAGCGCCGCAGCGGCGAAGGTATTGAGTTAGCGCGGCAATGCTTCTGCTATGGCGGAAGGGCGATATTTGCCGGCATGTAACTCAAAAACCGCGTGAGGTAGCGCACTGGAAAAGGCTTGAGGACGTAGAGACATTCATAGTGAATAACATGGAATACAAATATTCCGTCTGAACGTTCACGGTGATTATGGTCAAATATTTCATCTCCGCCATAGCAAAAGCATTGCCGCGCTAACTAATGCGCTCTCCGCTGCGGTGCTAGTGTCGCTTCAACCGGGTACGGCTGCCGGGCGGCGCAACAGCTGGAGTAGTTCGCCTATACTTATATAGGTCAATGGCCGAACCTGAGTTTTTCTTGCGGCCACATACTAGGTTATGGACGGTCTACTCAACTCTCGAATACATCATTGATCAACTATCTTCAGGTGAGGGTAGCTGTGGCGGCGAGATTGTATTATAATGTGTGCTCTTGTGGCACCTAACAGTACTTGTTTTGACTCGCGTTGCTCTGGGTTAGGTTATGTGTATCGTATGGCTATCACAGTAGGTTCATACGGCAGCATGCGATATAATATTTAAATCTCTCTGTCATATTATGGAAGATACATTGTTACCGCGTAACCAATTAACCTCAGTGCGATCAATGCGTGGTGCTCAAATCAATTGTCTGTTGGCTGGGTGTTTTTCTTTGCCGCCTTGACGAACCAAATTACCTTGTGGCACATGCAGCTATTATTTCCTTATGCTTTTTTATTGATTTGTGCTGATATTCGGCGGCGCCGCAATTTAGTTTCCGCGTGCGGCACCCCCGAGCTGATACGAAAAACACAGCCAAATGGTTAAAGACGTCAGACAATAGTATTTACGGCTTGTAATCATAAGACATCTTCCGATAGTCACCGGATATATGATAGTCATCGGAGCCGAAGAGTATATTAAGTCGGTAAGCGAATTATTATTGCGATTATTTGTCATCTGTTTTGCATAATATTTCGTGTGATTTTTGTCATTGTGTAACTGGATAATTAGTTTGATTGTATTTGCGTTGAATCAGTATTAGTTTACCGTTTCTCAGTACCTTCATCCATGTATTGCATTTCTTATTGGCTAATTTGTGTATTGTCTGTTCTACTTGCATGGGCTCCGCCACCGGGGGATATGTCCCCCCAACTTCAAAGTGTAGGGGGGGACAGAGTGTCTTTTAGTCCCCCCCCCCCCAACTTTGAGCACATGACACTGCCCTCAAATTTCAAGCACCTCAAACAGTACACACCTCAAGCACCTTCAACAGTAAGAATACAGTTATCGCAGGCAATACAATCAAAATTTTCGCGCCGCTCCGCGGCGCAATTGCAATACACATTCAATTGTATAAGGGTTGAAACAAAATTATAAATTCGTACCGTTTCGCTGCGCATTTAGGGCAATTCCGTTAACCCTCGCCCGTACAGCGTCCGATCAGTGCGTGACCGTGCAGGGGGTGATACAACCCCCCTAGAGTTTCGCCCCTAATTGGGCTAGAGCTTCGATTTAAAAACGAGCGTATTACTTGTCACGAGAGAAAGCCATTGATACCCGATGGTAAGGTCCTAGGTCATTAGGTAATCTCTGAGGTCATGTCAATGACTAAACATTCAAAAAAATTGTAAATGCGTATACATTAAATTTAATCGAGCTAGAATCGCGAATGAGCATACAATTATGCTAAATGGGTGCCAAATTTGAAATCAGCTTCACACAATGTCCTAGAAACTGCCAAATTCCAAAAAAAGTCATGTCATGTCAGGTCATTTGAGGTCAGTGACCTCGGTTGACCTGTGGAGGCGCATGACCACAGTGGAACATATAATTATGTAAAATGGATCCCATATTTGAAATCAGCGTCACAAAATGTCCCAGAAACTGCCAGAAGCCAAAAAAGTAATATCAGGTCATCGGAGGTCAGTGACCTCGGTTAACCTCTGAAAAGGTCAATCGAGATCACAATCTCAAGATAAACCACAACTGTCACCTGGAAACACCTGTGCATATGCTCCTGAACATCAAACACTATGAAACTGCACAAGTTACAAAACTCAATACTACGGACGCCATTTGCGCCTGACATGACCTTGAGAAACAAGTCAAATGTCACGGGTCATGTGACCTACAACTTAAAAGTTCCAGAATATGTGTCAAATTGTTCACAAGTAGGGTACTGAAAGGTTCATCGCAATCGGTGGAATTTACGCGAGTTATTTCCCAAAAACAGAGGGGTGGGGGTTGGCTTCCACCCCCCTGCACTGGCGGGGGTTAAAGGGAGATAATCACCTTTTGATTTTGTTAGCAACGACTTATTTGGCTACCGTTATAGTATTCAAATGTTGTGATTTAAATTTAAGAATTAAATACAATTATTCCCTAATTCAAATTTGGAAGTTTGGGAAAATTAATGATCGGTATTTTCCCACCACTATTGAAAAGCGCAACATCTGGCGCTTTTGCATCAACCTGTTCAACGTTGTTGAATGGGCACTTGTAAACAAATCGCCGACACTAAATAGGTCGCCGTAGTTTAGCTTGGCACCGGCCGGCCGGTGCCAAGCTAAACTGCCGATTTCCATGCACTTTTTTCAAATGATTGTTTATTGTTCATACAATTTTGGCACATATTCGCAAAAGATAGAGTGCAGGAAACATATTTCATACCTTCATGATAAATAGCAATGCGTAGGGAGGCTAATTTACTGAATACGTTATCGAGTACTTGCTGAGTACCGACCGATACAAGCGTGGATCGCTTATCATTAGGAAACTGCCAATATCTTTCGGTAGGAATGTTTATATGCAAACTGTGATGAATTTACATCATATTTTGGCCTCGTCTATCGATTTCAGGTGCTAACTCCATTTTTTTGTGTGGAAAGAGTGATTATCTCCCTTTAAAGGGAGATCATCACTTTCTTTATTTCGTTAGCAACAATTTATTTGGCTACCGTTATGGTATTACAATGACGTGATCTAAATTTAAGAATTCAATACAATTATTCCCTAATTCAAAGTTGGAAGTTTGGGAAAATTAATGATCGGTATCTTCTCTCCACTATTGGAAAGCGCAACATTGGAAAACGCAACAAAACGCTTTTGCATCAATCTGTTCAACGTTGTTGAATGGGCACTTATAAACAAATCGCCGACACTAAATAGGTTGCCGTCACTGCCACTGCTAAACTGACGATTTCAATGCACTTTTTCAAACGATTGTTGTTGATTTTTCATAAAAGTTTGGCACATATTCACAAAAGATAGAGTGCAGGAAACATATTGCAGACCTTCATGATAAATAACAATGCGTAGGGAGGCTAATTTACTGAATTCGTTACCGAGTACTTGCTGATTATACACGTGGAGCGCCTATCAACTATGACTTGAAATATATATATCGGTAGGAATTGCTATATGAAAAATGTAATGAATTTACAATATATTTTGGTCTCGTCTATCGATTTCAGGTGCTAACTCCATTTTTGTGGAAAACGGAGATTGTCTCCCTTTAAGAATTCCAGGGCCTCGTTTCATAAAACGCACCTACTCCAAAATGGAGTTGGTTACCCCAAAAATGGGGTTAGCTACTCCAAAAATGGCGTTACCTACGAAACTCCGTTTCACAGAAGGGGTTGATAACGACGCGGCGCATGTGGAGTAAAGCCACTTTTTAACGAAGCGAAATGGAGTTGATAACGCCAAAAATGGGGTTAGCTACTCCATGATTTTTCGAAATCCTTGATGTTTGACGAAGGTCGTAGAAAATAAACAACGCAGCAAATTGTGGAGTTACGGCCTTGGTTTTGGCACAGATTGTGAATTTTGACAGAGAGTATAGTTGGTGATTGAATATTATTTGGGCGAATCTGGGTAGGGAGAGAAGTGCAGTTGAGCTGAGCGAAGTTGAGTCCAGATACCTATGGATGAGGAGCGACGAGACGCCATTGGAAGACGCGAGAGTCTATAAAGTCCGCAGTTTTTCGTACAACTCTCCGGAGTATTTTCGGTAAGCTCATATTCGTCAAAGTCGTGTTTTTTTTCACAAGCAACTGGCGCATACATTCAGTGGCAGGTGAATGGCCGCTGTTTGTATTGAACAGCACTGATCAGCACTTTGGTGGTTATTTAGTTTGTAGGTACTAGGTAGTCATGTTTTTATAGTTAAGGCTATTATTACTCTGGTAGTTTGCCTTATTTGTTTTAAATTGTATTCATCATTCATCAGTCATGTTTACATTTCAAGATATAATTGATATTAGAGCCAATTATATTGCTTGCCTCACAATATGAATTATCAATGTTGATTCATTATATGCTTGTAGGTACTGTGATAAACCAAATAGATACAAGGAATATTAATTCAGCTTTGCACATTTTCCTCATATCCATATTTCCTAGCTACTCATCCTCAAACAATTGAAAACTGTTTATTTAATTGGCATAGGTTTTGACTAGGCATATTTCTTTCGCAGAGTGATGTGTTCAATCGACACAGCCAACATGGTTCAACTCATCCTGGCTCATCCAGACTGCGACTAGTGACTACATGAACATATATCTGATAAATAGCCAATGTGTTATGCATTGTCTGAATCCGGAATGGTTGTAATTCTAAAATTACGTATTATGCTACACATCAATAATTGACTATTGGTGAATTCCACAAAATATCAGTTCAGTTTTGAGGCTGTGGAACAGCTGTGATGTACATTAAGTCTTGATATTGTTGCATGCTGACAACTATTATGTCTTATACGTCTGTTAATTCTAGCTGTAAGGTTGCGGGACAGTTGTGATAGTCAATTCTGTTGCATGCCAGTAACACGTCAATGCCTGCCACATTCTCTCATTGGCATTGATCTTACCTGTGCACTGCTGCTGACTGTCCTGTTCAAGACTCACAATGAAGAGGTGGTGGTTAGTGTTCTAGCATTACAATGCAAAAGCATTGAATATCCACTATAATTTGTCTTAAATGTGCATTACAACTTGAAATCAAAACTGGGCTCATGTGTGGGCAATTGTCAACTCATTCTGAGTTGATTATATTTTAATGAAACAAGGTGAAACAATAATTAAATAGGCTAGTTAGCTGAATGGTTATCTGAATGCTGACCAACCTAAATAAATATCCAAATTGTTTGCAAGACTGTGTTTTGAATGATTGTGAAATGTGGAACTGACAGACGGCATACAGAACTACTGGACTCAAATGCAAGAAGGCCTGCTCCCACAGCTACCACCTGTTAACACCATTGCCTTCACACCTTCACACATACACCCTACATTTGTTCTGGCATATTTGCAGGGACTCGTCTAACATGTTAACCCGCGAGTTACTGGGGTATATTTCATAACGCGACTTACTGGGGGGGGGCTATTTTTTGCCCCCCCCCCCCCGGATCTCCGGAACTACTGCACCGAATGTAAAAATTCAAACGGAATTCGATAGCCCTGGGAAATTTATCGAGGGAAACATAATATTGTTGACATCGGGGTCACCGATGACGTCACAGGTCAGGTCAAGTACAAAATGTTTGACCGTGTCAAAAGGTCTCGAAGGATGGAATTGTCGCGCACAATTGCGATATTAAACGCATAACCTGTCGATAAATCGGTATGATTCGTGTGTCTGACACTTCTAAGTACCTTTCTAAGCTGTTTATGACCTTGGGTCAGGTCAAGGTCATCCGAGGTCACGAGGTCAAACTGAAGATTACGGTTATTAGGCGTTGTAACACATGTTTATGGGTTTATTTTTCGTCTAGAACGCGCAAAATGACATTAGAACATTGCTTTTTTCCATATATATAGAAGTAAAAAGCAAAAACGGAAATGCGTTTTTTATGCATGGTAATGCTGTGAGAGGTGGTCGATTTTTGTCATTTAAGGTCATACGTCAGTCATTGTTGAGGATATCGACTTCAAATTTGGTACACATATTTACCGCACACGTCTCGATCACATATATTCCGGTTTTTGGATAATTCTGATTTTTTCTTGAAAATTTGGTTAAAAATAAATGTATTTGGATTTCTCAAAATTTTGCATTTGGAAAAACTAAAAAATGCGAGATGGCAGTTTGATAGCCCGGTATATTGTCAGTAATTTGATTTAAGACAATTGAGTTTATCTCAAACATCGTATCTTTGACAGCGTTTTCCGCAAACCATTATTTTGCAACAAAAACCGAAGAACATGACGTCACTCTGACGTCATTCCCGGTTGACCTATCACAACATCATATTTTGTATTTTGACAACATGTGTAGAATTGATGTGAGAGAAGGTACTGCAAGTTTGGTGACGATAACTATGTTGGTTTAGGAGTTATTGCAAAATAACGGGAGGGGCAAAAAATAGCCCCCCCCCAGTAACTCGCGGGTTAACTGCGGGGGCAAAACCTCCGCAGTCACGGCTCCTCATCAACCCGTTTATTGCGCAAACACACCAAAGAAAACATATCATAGTGCGGGAGAATTGGCACACAAGCACATATGCGCTCTAGTCATGGTACCAACTCTCAAACAAACCAATTATTCAATCGCTACAACCGCCGCCGCAGTGTTGGACATCGCGAGCACTTGTCAAATTGCTGACCAGCCCCCGGTCGCCGCCGCACGCCTCCCCGGGTGCACCACGCCCGCCCGTCCGTCGCCACGACGAAAGTTTAGGTGTCGTTAAAACGATGTGAGCTTAGGATAAATGTCTGAAAATGTTGAGCCACCGCCCGACCGCCACTGCTGTCCAGGTTTGTGCCATGAAGTATGATTTATTTGTAGCTGTGTGTGTGTGTTGGGGTTTGTCGTATGTCGCGATGCAGAGCTTGTGTAATGTTGTGGAACAGCGAGATTCTCTGGTTGGTGTATAATGGACATGCAAATATGAAATGCCGAACACTCTCTGTTTAATGACCACAGAGGCAACCTGGAGAATCTGTTGTTTTTTGTTGAAAAGGTGTGAATTTAAACGAGACATTTCATTTCTTAACCGCAGTGTAGAATGTTGCCTGTTTTTGACCCAAATGTGTACACTGTAGAAGTCTGGTGGCTGCGGTGACCCCAGATGCTTTTCGATATGTTTTTTGAACGCTGCCCGGGTTAGGCTTCTGGTAGCTACGGGAGGTTTCTGGTAGCTACGGGTTAGGCTTCTTGTACTGTTTGTCTGTGATGATGAAAAATGACCGTTCATAGGAAGTGGTGTGTGGCCGTTCGTGGGTGTGTGCATTTGCGTTTCTAAGCGTGCTGCGTGTGTCTTGTTCCCGTGTGTGTGGTATTATTTCTGTGGTGTAGCTGGGCTGTGAGATTTGGATTGGTTCGGTTTGTGGTAGAGTGCAAGTCTGTGCATGTGCCGTCTAGTAGTCAATTTGTCCCAGCCTAGCTCTAGTCGTAGTTTGTCGGAGGATGTTCTGAAAAGTGCGCCTGTCATCAGTCTAGCCGCTCTGTTTTGTAATGTCTCGAGTCTTGTCGCGTCGTGTATGGTGATATGTCCGTCGTAAATGGTGTCGCAATAGTCAAAGTGAGGTCTGATGTAGGTTTTGTATATTTAGTCGAGAACGGGTCGAGGTAAATATTGTGCTATGGGATACAATGCACTGAGTGACTTGTTTACTTTCTTACAAATTTCGTTTATGGGCTGATGAAGGCGGAGATCTTCGGAAAACGTCATTCCGAGATGTTTGTGGTGATCGTGCAATGGTACCGTTTCACCTACGAAAGTGAGTGTTGGCGGCTGGTGTTCGCGTTTGTGAGAGAATGTTTGCTGAGTTGTTTTGGCGGTGTTGAAGGTTATTGCCCATTCTTGACCATATTCGTGGATGGCGTCTAGGTCGTGTTGAAGTGACAGTTCGATTGTACTTAAGTCAGTCGTTGCGTGGGGGGCGTAAAGAGAAGTATCGTCGGCGAAAAAAGAACGTCGTTTTGTGTCCGTTTCGAGAGGCCGTCAAGATAGATCAATGCGAGGAGTGGCCCGAGAACGGAACGCTGTGGGCAACCGGCGTTAATAATTTGATGTGCTGAAAAAGTGTCGTTTATGCGTGTACGCTATGCTTCCTGTCTGTTAGGTAAGATGCAAGCCATTCCAAAAGTTTACCAGAGAGTCCGAAATCATTTTTGCATTTAAATAATAGTCCTCTATACCAAATTTTATCGAAATATTTCGCGATATCTAAATAGATTGCGGTAAAATTGTGCAGTGTCTAGTGATTTGTACAGGTTGTGTGTCAGGTATAGAAGCTGCTGCTCTGTGCTGTGATGCTGCACTCTGTTTTTCGGTGAGAAATGAGTGTTCGGTCAGATGCGCACATATTTTTTATATACTATTTTTCAAACACTTTCGAAAGAGCTGAGAGGATACTTATAGGTCTGTAGCAAGTGTAATCCGAAGGCGAGCCCTTGTTCTTAAAAATATTGGTATAATGTGCGCTATTTTAAACGTACTAGGATAGGTTCCTGTTGTAAGTGATTTATTGAATAATATGGATAGGGGCTTCGCAATTATGAGTGCTATCATCTTAAGTAATTTAACGGGAATCTTGTCGGGACCGGTGGACTTACTTGGGTCTAGAGCATTCACAATTGTTAGGACTTCTTGTTCGTCTGTGTTAATATTTTCTAGAGTGGGTACCGGCGTCGTGTGAGCTGGGCTGTCTGGAGGCTGGCGTGAGTCCGGTATGTTTAGCGTTGACTGGGCTGCAAAGTGGTTGTTTGACAGGGTTGCCCTTTCGTGGTTGTTGGTTATAATTTCTCCATCGGGCCCCTCGAGTGGCGGTATTTTGGCGGTTCGTACAAGTCCCATGATTGTCCGCAATGTCTGATTATATTGTTGTGGATTGGGCTTTTGCGCTAATAATTTGTGTACTTGTCTCTGCATATATTCATTTTCAACCGTCTATTAGAGGATGTTACGATGTTGCGCTGGTGTCGCCATCTATCCCAGTTGTATTCCGATTGTGTCTGCTTGACAATTTTAAATAGACGCTCGCGTTTCCGAATATGTCTCTAGCTCAGCGGTCACCCACGGTTTTTGCTTTGACTTTTGGTTTGACTTTTGTTGTTTACGTATGGTTGGTATCGAGGCGATAGCGGCGTCATATATGGCTGATCGCCAGCACAATACCGCTGCCCCGGGCCGCAGCTTCTCCCGCAATCCGCTAATCTCCATATCTGACGTCATTGTGAATGTGAAAGGGGATGGTGCGGCCTGACGCAGCCGAGTGCGGCGGTACTAAGCCAGACACGGCCGAGTGCGGCGGTACTAAGCCAGACGCGGCCGAGTGCGGCGGTACTAAGCCAGACGCGGCCGAGAGCGGCGGTACTAAGCCAGACGCGGCCGAGAGCGGCGGTACTAAGCCAGACGCGGCCGAGTGCGGCGGTACTAAGCCAGACGCGGCCGAGTGCGGCGGTACTAAGCCAGACGCGGCCGAGTGCGGCGGTACTAAGCCAGACGCGGCCGAGTGCGGCGGTACTAAGCCAGACGCGGCCGAGTGCGGCGGTACTAAGCCAGACGCGGCCGAGTGCGGCGGTACTAAGCCAGACGCGGCCGAGTGCGGCGGTACTAAGCCAGACGCGGCCGAGTGCGGCGGTACTAAGCCAGACACGGCCGAGAGCGGAGGTACTAAGCCAGACGCGGCCGAGTGCGGCGGTACTAATCTCCGCACACGACGAGCAGGCTGAAACGGCAGGCTAAAACGTCAGGCTGAAACGGCTGAGTGAAACGGCAGGCTGAAACGTCAGGCTGAAAACGGCCGACAGCGGAGCCGCGACTGCAATACCGACTGTGAAAGGAAGAAAACATAAACACATCGCAACAAAAAAATAAACTGTTTATAAATACTTCAAAACCAGACACACGTGCCGTTGTTTATCGTCCATTGCAAGCGGTTGCAGTTTGGGTGGTTAGGATATCCAATTGTGGAAGCGAAGGACGGAATATCAAAATATTTTGAATTTAAATAAGATCACGCCATCAAATCGCTGTTCACCGCTATCGAAGGCTTCCCAGTTGCCCATTTTATACTGATTTTATGTTTTTTGTACTTTACTTTATTGCTTTACTTTATACTTTACTTATACTTTTGTTATATACGTATTTTATACTTAAGCCCATATCTTATACTTATTTGATTTATTCGTTTTTATATTATATTATTTGTAAACGTCATGTGCTACGAAGCAGACTGTCACCATATTGTAACCTCGGTCGTCGGCACTTGGTCGTCCCATTGACATGTGCCGACACGACGGCACACGTCAGCAGCAGCACCAGCAAGGACGTCACGTCAGCAGAGGCCTCTGCTGACCTGGGCCGACCCGAGCGGCGCACCGGCGCGCAGGAGAGCCGCCTTTGTGCGGCACCCGGGCCAGATTCAAAAGGAATTTCCCTCCGGCGGAGGCGTCGTGAAAACTCGACACGCTCGCTGCAGTTAAAGGGATTGTCCCACCTTTGTGAAAGTTGTCGAATCACACTTAATTGTATGTATACATGTCAGGCGAGGTCAGCTGAACATGTTCATGAACATTTTTCCCTACACAAAAAAAGTTTATCTTGGAAGATATTCAACTTTTAGTTTTAAGCGGAAAGTTGGGTTGGTGACGTCATATGATTTTGTTTTTAATAACAGGGAAATCCTTTGTGCTGCCAAATGTATGGCACAATTTTTTTCGACATCTATTGCGCAGAAAAAGCGAATCATCCGGTGTCTAGATTGGCTTAGATTGCGAACCGCCCGGGGATCGAGAAATGAAGACGAACATATGCCAAGGCTGAACTTAAAACAAGTCGACTATCATCACCAGTTGGCTAAAGAGACGACGCTGTCGGTTTAGAGTCCCTATTTAAATACACATGGGCCTGATTTTTTTACAGATGTCAAAATCAAACTCGAATATCTTTTTGATTAGATCATTGTGGTTGTTTTAACTGCTGCCATACTTAATTTCAATGCCAAGCCATCACAATGGCTATCTCAATTCAAATATAATGCTAAGGTGGGATTTTATTATGAGGCCGATTGTAGCCTGCCGAGGAGGCGGGGTCGCGCCAGGCCGACCGGGGTCCGCTCGCTTCCGAGACCGACAATTCGGCAGGAGCGGTGGCGGCTCGTGCCGGCCGCAGTACGGCGCTGCCGGAGAGGGGCGTCACGCCCGGTGACACAGACCACCTGCTGTGGACAGCAGAGGTCACGTCAGATGGGCTGGAGGTGGGTGACAAGTGAGCCGGTCGCCGTGGGTAGTGTCGATAGTTGGACCACGACCCGAAGAGGAAGTGGTCCTAAAGACAGCGCAAATAAAGCGAGCTCTTGGACAGTTAACTCGAGGTTCCACTTGGTCTTTTGCTTCATCCACAAATAGTGTTGATCTCCATGCATTTCTAGAATTTCGGAAACTTCCTGCAATTTGCACCCACCAAAAAAAGTTTGAGGCTCTTAAACTTGCTGATCGGCCCCTTTCTACGCCTCATTCAGGGCATGTGTGTCTCTCCACCTCCAGTCAGACAGATCACTTCTGACTTCAATACCGACATGGCACAATCAGCTGTTCTTATCTTAAAGTATACAATACACCGACCAGATTCCCTGGTAATACCCCAGACAGTTCACTTTATCATAGGCAATGACGAAATCCATACCTTCTGATTCCCCCTTTAACTCCACATCTGATCCGCTCTGCACCGCGCCGACCTTTCCCTCACTCGCCCGCCTGCTCATTAGGGTGGTCCGGTTTGTGTTTTTTTTTTTCATTCTTAGAATGTTATGTCTCACCTCCTATCTGATGCATTTTGGGACGCTGATCACGATGAAATCATCAAAATTGAGAAAAGAAAAGAAGTTAGATAGCGAATTGGACTTAATGATTTTGCACCGGCGACTTCTGCACATTTTGACCTCTCGTAAGTGCGTGCACTCAAATAGGTACATTCTGAAATGTATCATAGATGGATAAAACAATTAGTTTCTTACCATTTGTCGCAATTTGAATTACCTTAGCTCAAACACCTGAACAACAATCACCAATAATAGAACGGATGTTTTAGTAGTTTACCGAATCGCTCAATAGATGGCGTTGTTCGCAAGTGGTACACAATTTTGCCCAAATCGTCGGCGCCTGGTCCTCATATTTGAATACAAGGGTATTGCGAGAAAAACTTAAATACAAATGATACAGATATACAAAAATATGATAATAAAAAATGCAGAAAGGTGCCAAATCGTTACGCCCAATTCGCCATCGATTTTGTATCTCTCAAATTTATCACTTTAGATATTTTCAACGTAATCTGCTTCCCAAAATTCATCAGATAGGGAGGGGGGGGGGGGGGGGGTGAGACCTAACATTCTATAAAAAAAAACGCAAACCGGACCACCGTACCGCTGATGGTCCCGGCGCCAGTCTGTCCGCGCCGCACTCCACTAAGCGTCGCGCTGCACACGCCACACGCCGAGGCACACGCCGAGGCACACGCCACACGCCACACGCCGAGGAACACGCCACACGCCGAGGCACACGCCACACGCCGAGGAACACGCCACACGCCACACGCCACACGCCGAGGAACACGCCACACGCCACACGCCGAGGCACACGCCACACGCCACACGCCGAGGCACACGCCACACGCCACACGCCGAGGAACACGCCACATGCCACACGCCGAGGCACACGCCACACGCCGCACGCCGAGGGACACACCACACGCCACACGCCGAGGCACACGCCACACGCCACACGCCGAGGCACACGCCACACGCCACATGCCGATGCACGCGTCACACGCCACACGCCGAGGCACACGCCACACGCCACACGCCGATGCACACGCCACACGCCACACGCCGAGGCACATGCCACACGCCACACGCCGAGGAACACGCACACGCCGAGGCACACGCCACACGCCACACGCCGATGCACACGCCATACGCCACACGCCGAGGCACACGCCACACGCCACACGCCACACGCCGAGGCACACGCCACACGCCACACGCCGAGGAACACGCCACACGCCACACGCCGAGGCACACGCCACACGCCACACGCCGAGGAACACGCCACACGCCGAGGCACACGCCACACGCCGAGGAACACGCCACACGCCACACGCCACACGCCGAGGAACACGCCACACGCCACACGCCGAGGCACACGCCACACGCCACACGCCGAGGCACACGCCACACGCCACACGCCGAGGAACACGCCACATGCCACACGCCGAGGCACACGCCACACGCCGCACGCCGAGGGACACACCACACGCCACACGCCGAGGCACACGCCACACGCCACACGCCGAGGCACACGCCACACGCCACATGCCGATGCACGCGTCACACGCCACACGCCGAGGCACACGCCACACGCCACACGCCGATGCACACGCCACACGCCACACGCCGAGGCACATGCCACACGCCACACGCCGAGGAACACGCACACGCCGAGGCACACGCCACACGCCACACGCCGATGCACACGCCATACGCCACACGCCGAGGCACACGCCACACGCCACACGCCACACGCCGAGGCACACGCCACACGCCACACGCCGAGGAACACGCCACACGCCACACGCCGAGGGACACGCCACACGCCACACGCCGAGGCACACGTCACACGCCACACGCCGAGGCACACCACACGCCACACGCCACACACCGAGGCACACGCCACACGCCACACGCTGAGGAACACGCCACACGCCACACGCCGAGGGACACGCCACACGCCACACGCCGAGGAACACGCCACACGCCACACGCCGAGGCACACGCCACACGCCGATGCACACGCCACACGCCACACGCCGAGGCACACGCCACACGCCGAGGCACACGCCACACGCCACACGCCGAGGAACACGCCACACGCCGAGGCACACGCCACACGCCACACGCCGATGCACACGCCATACGCCACACGCCGATGCACACGCCACACGCCACACGCCGAGGCACATGCCACACGCCACACGCTGAGGAACACGCCACACGCCGAGGCACACGCCACACGCCACACGCCGATGCACACGCCATACGCCACACGCCGAGGAACACGCCACACGCCACACGCCACACGCCACACGCCGAGGAACACGCCACACGCCACACGCCGAGGAACACGCCACACGCCACACGCCGAGGGAAACGCCACACGCCACACGCCACACACCGAGGCACACGCCACACGCCACACGCTGAGGAACACGCCACACGCCACACGCCGAGGGACACGCCACACGCCACACGCCGAGGAACACGCCACACGCCACACGCCGAGGCACACGCCACACGCCGATGCACACGCCACACGCCACACGCCGAGGCACACGCCACACGCCGAGGCACACGCCACACGCCGAGGAACACGCCACACGCCACACGCCGAGGCACACGCCACACGCCGAGGCACACGCCACACGCCGAGGCACACTCCACACGCCGAGGCCACACGCCACACGCCGAGGCACACGCCACACGCAGAGGCACACGCCACACGCCACACGCAGAGGCACACGCCACACGCCGAGGCCACACGCCACACGCCGAGGCACACGCCATACGCCACACGCCGAGGCACACGCCACACACCGAGGCACACGCCACACGCCACACGCCGAGGCACACGCCACACGCCGAGGCCACACTCCATACGCCACACGCCACACGCCGAGGCACACGCCACACGCCACACGCCGAGGAACACGCCACACGCCGAGGCCACACAGAGTGCATGTATAATGTATATCCACTATGGTGGGTACACAGGGGCGCACGACGGCGCGCTGTTTATGTAGGTGATACAGCGGTGTCGGTGGTGTCAGCCGGCGCTGCACGCGCGCGCGCCGGCCGAGGAACGACTCACGCCCAGTGGTGCAGCAGACTGGGCTCTATCTGCTGCCGACGCAGCTCTCAGTATGCGTCACTGCTTCAATAACATCCGAAAGGTTCTGCAAGAATTCGGGTGTTATTGTCGCCAGCCTTCTCCGTTTCCGGGTGCGGGACCCTGTCCAGGTGCTTGTGGCAGGGTCATTAGACCCTTAGATAGGTAGCCTTTTAGCTCTTTTTAGGTAGGATGACTCATTTGATTTATTTTGTATTGGTAGTAGGTCCCCTCCATGGATTAGGTCCCCTTAATTTTGTCTAGTTTAATTTGAAGTTGCCAACATGCTCTGTCGTGTGTGGCAAAGTTAAAGTAAAAATTAGCGCTGCTCTTGGTCGGATGTATCTTTGTCTGGCTGGAGCCGAGAGGTTCGGTTTGGTCCGATAGGGATCTGTCTAGTCCACGGCTGGTTGAGGAGAGGACGAGCTGTGTCAGTCCAAGCTAGGATTGTGCGAGTCTCGCTTTTATACGCGACCTACTTGGTTTGGTACAGCTTCTGTCTGCTGCAAGTTGGCTATGATGCGGTATGTTTGACTTGTTCTGTTCAGAATCTACAAGCGTTTGAGTGGTCGCTATGGCAGTCAGTCAGCGACGAGAAGGCCCGTTTAAACATTAAGATAAGTGATGGATAACATAAGCCCAGTCTAATACAACAGCCTGACTTGGTTTATTTCTGACCTAATATCACCCCCCCCCCCCTAAACAGAGTTGATCCACGGGCAGTTGCGGCTCCGCTGACCTGGTCTGTCGGCTATGTATCTGTTTATACGGAGCGTGTTTTCGACACCCGGCAGGCGGCCTACTCAGCTGACAGATGTGTGCTACTCGGCTCCTCCGGGCTGCAGGGTGTGGGTGGGTGGATCTCAGGACGGCGTGTGCTGCTCCGCTCCTCCGGGCTGCAGGGTGTGGGTGGGTGGATCTCAGGACGGCGTGTGCTGCTCCGCTCCTCCGGGCTGCAGGGTGTGGGTGGGTGGATCTCAGGACGGCGTGTGCTGCTCCGCTCCTCCGGGCTGCAGGGTGTGGGTGAGTGGATCTCAGGATGGCGTGTTCTGCTCCGCTCCTCCGGGCTGCAGGGTGTGGGTGGGTGGATCTCAGGACGGCGTGTGCTGCTCCGCTCCTCCGGGCTGCAGGGTGTGGGTGTGTGGATCTCAGGACGGCGTGTTCTGCTCCGCTCCTCCGGGCTGCAGGGTGTGGGTGGATCTCAGGACGGCGTGTTCTGCTCCGCTCCTCCGGGCTGCAGGGTGTGGGTGGGTGGATCTCAGGACGGCGTGTTCTGCTCCGCTCCTCCGGGCTGCAGGGTGTGGGTGGATCTCAGGACGGCGTGTTCTGCTCCGCTCCTCCGGGATGCAGGGTGTGGGTGGATCTCAGGGCGGCGTGTTCTGCTCCGCTCCTCCGGGCTGCAGGGTGTGGGTGGATCTCAGGACGGCGTGTTCTGCTCCGCTCCTCCGGGCTGCAGGGTGTGGGTGGATCTCAGGACGGCGTGTGCTGCTCCGCTCCTCCGGGCTGCAGGGTGTGGGTGGGTGGATATCAGGACGGCGTGTGCTGCTCCGCTCCTCCGGGCTGCAGGGTGTGGGTGGATCTCAGGACGGCGTGTTCTGCTCCGCTCCTCCGGGCTGCAGGGTGTGGGTGGATCTCAGGACGGCGTGTTCTGCTCCGCTCCTCTGGGCTGCTGGGTGTGGGTGGATCTCAGGACGGCGTGTTCTGCTCCGCTCCTCCGGGCTGCAGGATGTGGGTGGATCTCAGGACGGCGTGTTCTGCTCCGCTCCTCCGGGCTGCAGGGTGTGGGTGGGTGGATCTCAGGACAGCGTGTGCTGCTCCGCCCCTCCGGGCTACAGGGTGTGGGTGGGTGGATCTCAGGACGGCGTGTTCTGCTCCGCTCCTCCGGGCTGCAGGGTGTGGGTGGGTGGATTTCAGGACGGCGTGTGCTGCTCCGCTCCTCCGGGCTGCAGGGTGTGGGTGGGTGGATCTCAGGACGGCGTGGGCTGCTCCGCTCCTCCGGGCTGCAGGGTGTGGGTGGGTGGATCTCAGGATGGCGTGTGCTGCTCCGCTCCTCCGGGCTGCAGGGTGTGGGTGGATCTCAGGACGGCGTGTGCTGCTCCGCTCCTCCGGGCTGCAGGGTGTGGGTGGGTGGACCTCAGGACGGCGTGTGCTGCTCCGCTCCTCCGGGCTGCAGGGTGTGGGTGGATCTCAGGACGGCGTGTTCTGCTCCGCTCTTCCGGGCTACAGGGTGTGGGTGGATGGATCTCAGGACGATGTGTTCTGCTCAGCTCCTCCGGGCTGCAGGGTGTGGGTGGGTGGATCTCAGGACGGCGTGTTCTGCTCCGC
Organism: Chirona hameri; assembly: GCA_036785665.1. Classification (NCBI taxonomy): domain Eukaryota; kingdom Metazoa; phylum Arthropoda; class Thecostraca; order Balanomorpha; family Balanidae; genus Chirona; species Chirona hameri. The sequence goes on from JAXIVJ010000914.1 coordinate 156,324, forward strand.
TCCTCCGGGCTGCAGGGTGTGGGTGGGTGGATCTCAGGACGATGTGTTCTGCTCCGCTCCTCCGGGCTGCAGGGTGTGGGTGGATCTCAGGACGGCGTGTTCTGCTCCGCTCCTCCGGGCTGCAGGGTGTGGGTGGGTGGATCTCAGGACGGCGTGGGCTGCTCCGCTCCTCCGGGCTGCAGGGTGTGGGTGGGTGGATCCCAGGACGGCGTGTTCTGCTCCGCTCCTCCGGGCTGCAGGGTGTGGGTGGATCTCAGGACGGCGTGTGCTGCTCCGCTCCTCCGGGCTGCAGGGTGTGGGTGGGTGGATCTCAGGACGGCGTGTGCTGCTCCGCTCCTCCGGGCTGCAGGGTGTGGGTGGATCTCAGGACGGCGTGTTCTGCTCCGCTCCTCCGGGCTACAGGGTGTGGGTGGATGGATCTCAGGACGATGTGTTCTGCTCCGCTCCTCCGGGCTGCAGGGTGTGGGTGGGTGGATCTCAGGACGGCGTGTTTTGCTCCGCTCCTCCGGGCTGCAGGGTGTGGGTGAGTGGATCTCAGGACGGCGTGTTCTGCTCCGCTCCTCCGGGCTGCAGGGTGTGGGTGGATCTCAGGACGGCGTGTTCTGCTCCGCTCCTCCGGGCTGCAGGATGTGGGTGGGTGTATCTCAGGACGATGTGTTCTGCTCCGCTCCTCCGGGCTGCAGGGTGTGGGTGGGTGGATCTCAGGACGGCGTGTTCTGCTCCGCTCCTCCGGGCTGCAGGATGTGGGTGGGTGGATCTCAGGACGGCGTGTTCTGCTCCGCTCCTCCGGGATGCAGGGTGTGGGTGGATCTCAGGACGGCGTGTTCTGCTCCGCTCATCCGGGCTGCAGGGTGTGGGTGGATCTCAGGACGGCGTGTTCTGCTCCGCTCCTCCGGGCTGCAGGGTGTGGATGGATCTCAGGACGGCGTGGTCGCTGCCGCCACAGGATGAGATATCTACCAGCGCCGGATTTGATCCCAGTCCGGGCCGGTTGCGATCAGGGATCGACTCTGACCGCACTTGCCCGCCCCTGACTGCGTATTGCTGCAGTACGATAAGGTCAGGCATATGTGACAGTCCTGATCTGGTTGGATTGACTGCACAGGTCAACGTCCAGCCGGGAACTATCGGTGGCTTCAGGACGTATATTGTCAAGACCAGAATATAAAAGTCAAAG
>JAXIVJ010000914.1:162500-167932 GCA_036785665.1 Chirona hameri
AGCCGTCGGAAAGAGGGCGGGAGGAGGAGGGAGAGGGAAGGGAGGACGGAAGGGAGCGTGACAGCCTTGGGCCGCTTGACGAGGGAGCCACCATGACAGCCGTGACATAATCAAATTTAATGTTCATAATTTGCCGACGCCGCGTCGCTGGAAGGTGAGGGTTATTCTGGAAAATGTCGCACGAAAATGTCGCGCGATTGCAGGGGGTTGATTTCCGCCGACCCCCCCCCACCCCCCCCCCCCCCATCTCAGGTTTTTCTCGCAGATAGCGAAAAAACGGCGGCGCACAGCGCCGCTGGGCTTTAACACACCTGTTATGACATCAATTGGCGCACACTTTGAGAAAACCAAAGTAACCTCGGGTTATCTCAGGTCAGGTCACCAAACCAGGTCAAGTGACCCCCACCTCCTAAAAATGTTTGCAGTTGTGCCAAAGCCAGAGTTTCTTACCGATTCAGTTGAAACTTACAGTGATGTCAATGAGGGCATCAGTACTAACAATTCGTTTATCTCGGAATTTTTGATATCAGGTTGACTGTAAGGTCAGGCGCAATTTCGTAACCTCTCACCTCATATATAAGTCAATGGAGAAATATACAAATGCTTCCTATTTACAAGGATATGTATCGATATTAGTACAATTACTGCTGGATCGTGTTATTATAGGATATTCTTGATGATCCATGTGTAATTTTTGTTCGAGTAAACCCCTATGGGGTCGTTCGAGGTCAAGGACGGATCCAGCCGGCCGTTTTGGGGGCGCGGGGGCAAACCGTTTTTTAGCAGACTTTACCTACCCCCAATTTCGATTTCTTCCGGATTTGGGCCACTTTATTTTGCAACTACACGATTTCGAAATTTGTGTATATTTGTTTTAGGTTTTGACCTTTTTGGGATATTGACAAAGGAAGATGTCAGCTTGCAGTTTGTATTGTTACGCACATTGCCTTACACTGAGCAAAACTATGTCAATTGTCAGCTGTCCCAGGGGCGTCGCCAATAATTTTTGAGTGGAAGAGGGTCGGCGTGAAATGACGAATAAAATGTACCCCAATTTGTTATGCGTGTATTTAAGTTTTTGCAGCATTTTAATGTAGATTTGGCATGTTATAGTAGGTACTTGTTATTTAGCGCGGTGAAGCGGCGTTTAATTTTGTTTCGGGGTTTGCCTGATAAAACCCAGAAACATAGGCATTTTTAGGGTTCTTAGCCTTGTAGAGGATAAGAAGCTAAAAATGTTATTCATTCAATTCATCGTTACGACGAAACGAAGACGATGACCCATGGCTCGTTATGACGATGGGCCACTGATGTGAGCCGCGAAGCTGGCCGTGAACATTGTTCAATTTTAGGTCGTGGAAAACGCAATTATTAATATGGACACCTCAGACCGTGAGTGGAGCCAAGCCTAAGTAACACCTTTTCCTGTTGCACATCTCGGTGTGATGAAAAATATTGAAATGAAGGTACTTTTTCATATACATTAGCCTCGGATAGTAAATCACGATGACCGGTGGCAGTCTGTGCTCAATAGTACATATGATAATAATAACTGTAGTCTGCATACATACCTATGTACCGAACTGTAACAACAACTGGTAACGGTGCGAATTGTTTCAAAGTAGCAGAGCAGACCGACATTTCCGCGCGATAAATGGTCCCTGTGGGGGTAGGGGTGGGCTGGTGAAGGAGCCTGGGGGAGATGGCTTGGGGAGATAGTCCCTGGCCTGGTCCCCCACTACTGTAGCTCTTCGAGCCAGCAAGTATGGCACCGCTGGAACAGCTTCCGGTTGTCGAGGTCCGCGTCTTTGCGTTCGCGTCGCCTTTTTCGGAACTGGGCAGACTAGCTAAACATTGTAGCCCGCTTTAAAGTTAATATGTTATTGAAGAGATTTGGCCTGAGGCCAGCAATTACCGCCAAGAAGAGCCTCTGCAAGACACTAAATGGAATTATTTTTCTATAATTTGTATATGCAATTGCGAAATTTGTGTGATGCCGCGAAGCGGCGCGAAATTTTACAGTTTTTGACTGTGGCTAGCTGGATTTTTGACTGCTGCAATTTGGGATGCCCAGTACACGTTCTAAAATGCATATATAGCATGTGTTAGACTTCACGTCTTGGGGGGGGGGGGGGGGGCAAAACATAGTTTGCCCCCCACGTTAAACAGGCTTGGCGGGAGGGGGGGGGGGGGCATGGCCCCCGTTCGCCCCCTGGATCCTCCCTTTTTTGAGGTCATGCGAGGTCACCATCAATTTTTGCCAATAACTCTCGACATAATGAAGAATAGAAAAATAAAACAGACATAAATGTGTTTGTGTCGTCGAGACACGTCTTCCCATATGCAAAATGCCCTACTTGGGTCACCACTTGACCATGACCTGATGTCAATTTTTTAAGTTGACTTAACAAGGTCACCATGTATTACTCATTCGAAGCACCTTGGCGAGATAAACACAATAGCGCAAACAGTTTTCCGTGATGTGTGAGTTAATTAAAAAAGGTAATAGCGAAAAAACTATTTTGCAAAAAACACATTATTCTTGTTTTACACCTCTGGAGCAGACTTGTCAACGATTCAATGTGAATCGACTACTCTTTGATTGAATCATTCTTATTTCGCTTATTTCAAATGAATCGCTCATGAATCGATTCACCTCATGCGCAAACCTGTTGTGAGTCACTGATTGAATCATTCATACAGAGAAAATAGGCTGATTGAATCATTCATTGCGACAAAGAATCATTCTTTTTTTGGTCGAACAGCATAAACTATCAAAAAAATATGCCAGCGGCCCAGCATTCATTTGTGCCCTGTGTGACACACCAGGCACTTAATGGCCCAATTATACGAACTCTGTGCCCTGATCTGTGGCCTTTTATTCATCTCTTGCGTGAAGAAAGCGAGGCTTGTGTCCAACATCCAGTTGGGCACAAAGCCATTTCAATCAGCCCTAACCTAACTAGGTACCTTGGTACTGGTAGGGTTAAGGTTTATGGCGCGCAGCTACTACCCAGTACTTAGATAAGGGTACCTTACTCACTACTTTGGTTCATAAACACACAGTTACACTGCACACCCTTTTCACACGACACATCTTCAAAACGCACCCGCTTTTTCCTAAATCCTAGGGGCTATACCATATCCAAAACTAAATCATAAATAAACATTTGCAAGCTTTGGCCCAAATATCACTGTCTCATCTGCGGCGCAATTTATTTCACATCATGCTCTTATAAAAAATGATAATGCAAAATTTAAATAAATGTTCTATTCGCTTAAAAAGCGAAACATCAAGCATTAATGTTTTGGAACTTTAAATTTGCTATTATAATAAATATTATTAATATAATGTATAATCTCACCGCTGTCCTATTTGATCATATTATAGAGTTAAGCGGGGCTCATCTATGATGGCGTCTTTGGTCGTCGCGGAGCACTTTAGCCCACGTCCCACTAACCCACTGAACTCTGTAATACTAACCGCCTATTTTTATGATTCGTTGACGTCATTTGAAATTTCTACAGGTTATTTGAATAACTGCAAATATTCATGAGAGCTGTCTGGCATAGTTTAAATGTTTTTATTTATATTTGTCATTTAAATATTAGGTATTTTTAAGCAGCAATTACTTGTCAGTTATCATGAAAGGTATGGATAATTTTTAATTACACAACAATCAAGTCATATCGATGTGATTAGTGATTACTGATGACGTCATTTTATCTGCCCTTTAATTTACTCTCGGGATGGCTAGGATCATATGTAAGAGCCTTGATAAAATCACGGCTCTAAAACAGTAAACACGCAGTTTTTATATGGGCTACTTCCTAGGTCTTCTTATAAGTTATATCCTGTTAATTATATCTCGCTGACTTCTAAGTTATACATACTGATACCCTGTTCACCTGGTGAGTGGAAAATATTCATTGTGGTGTAGGTGGACTCTTTTTGTCTTTTTTTTTAGTCCGAATGTTTTGTATGGATGGATTTCCGAGAGTCAGGATACCGCGCTAAGCAGAGGCTTGTTGTGCAGGTTCTGACCGTCACCACCTGATTGCGCAATTCCTGTTCGGCTGGCAGAATTTAGAGACGCAAGTTTACGTGCCCGACATACCTGGACACGGTCCAGGTATGTCGGGCATCGGGACTCTCACATCGCGGAGTCTGGAATCGGGACTGAAAGATAGCTGCCTAGGCTATTAGAGTTTATTAGTATTTCTTATTGTTTTGTTTTCTCGCATGGGTAGGTAGGTACATGCTTCTTACTTAGGTGTTTCAGCCTTTTTCAGCACATGCCTAAGATTCATATCATAATGCCTGACTAATATTAGATAGATAATAGACAGATATACTTGTATTCTGGACATTATGGGTCCATTTCCACAGGGTATCATTAATTAATACAGCACATGCAGTTAGGGTGTACAAGCTACAGCACATAATAAGGTTACTTGTCAGTTCCATTTATTGCATAATTTATTTACTGGCAGTCAATGATCGAGAATCAGAGTGATGTTCAAACGACTGCTGCTTGCCAGCGTTGATTAGCCAGTGTGGTGTGTGCGTGCGTGCGTGCGTGCGTGCGTGCGTGCGTGCGTGTGTGTGCGTGTGTGTGTGTGTGTGTGGTGTGTGTGTGTGTGTGTGTATGTGTTGTTTTATTGTATAGGTCTCCTCAGTGCAATTATATAGACCCATGAGGGTGCAAAATAAAACTAGTATTATATTATTATAGTATTTAGAGTTAATACTGACATTAAGGTATGGCATTGATTCAGCGATTAACATACTCATTGCGAGTGCATTGGTGAATAATCATTCATGAGCCACACATATTAGCCGTGAGTCAGTGTGAATCAACTCACCAGCGTTAATGTTGAGTGATTGAATCATGATTGAATCATTCATTATTGGTTCGTGAATCACTGTGAATCGACTCACCAGCGTTAATGGTTGAGTGATTGAATCATGATTGAATCATTCAATTATGGTTCGTGAATCACTGGGAATCGACTCACCAGCGTTAATGTTGAGTGATTGAATCCTGATTCGAATCATGTCATTATGGTCCGTTGAATCACTGGTGAATCGACTATATGACAAATATGAATAATTGTACAAGTCTGCTCTGAGCCTCAAATATTGACTTGAAATAAATTTTTGAGGACACTTTATCGATTGCAAATTCACTGGCTGGCGCTGTGATTTTTATGTTTGTCTCTATGTAGCATAGTTTTCCGAGATATAGGGGAATTTCTGGAGCGATGTCCTAAACAGGAGAGAAAAAAAGAGGACATATTTGACCTTTGATGACCTCTGGTGACCTCAACTTTTGATCCTGACCTAAAACAATACTGAAATACTTTCGATAGAACTTGTATCAAGCTATTAAGTGACATTTTACGCTTGTCGCTACGTAGCTTAGTTTTCG